>OMNN01027968.1:0-41029 GCA_900302755.1 Chromis chromis
TCAGCTGTAATGAAACATTCGTACGCTGGTCTGCTCTTACTGAATTAAATAATAGCAAAATTGTTGTGGTTTTGAAGTTCATCAGGGGTTCATGAACTCTTGGACACATGCAGAGGGGTGATTCTCCGTTCTGTATCCCTAATAATAAAACATGCATGGTTCTTGTTGTCCAGCAGTGCAGTCTCATTACTGCTGAAGCTTTACTACCTGGTCTCGTCATCGAGGGTCAAACAGGCCCATATAAAAGCACAGATTGCGTCTCTGACAACTGTCTTCCTCTCTGCACTCACACGCAACACATGTTAGCTGCCCAGTGTGGTACTCCTCTGATAGACCCAATGGCTTCTCGTGTTCAAACGATAGGGCCTTAACTCATACTGACAGGACAGATTAACACACAGGCCTTAAACATGAGTGGTACAAGTCAAAGGTCAATACGCAGACACAGATGTAAATTGTTTCTGTATGTGTGTTTATCTCTTTGAGAGTTGAAGCTCTAGCACTTTGCAGCAAGGTACAAAACTATTTTCTAAAGGCTGTGTGGTAATCTAACATATGAAATACTGTATATTTTCTAGTAGACTTCATTTTAAAAACCAACACTGCAGTTTTATGCCTATATTTGCCCGTGCACCGATCATCACCACCAAATCTATTATGTTTGATCATGTTTGACGTGTGTGTGAGCAGTAAGGATGCAAAGTAATACCTTATCTAACCCACAAACTCCACCCAACACACTTATATGGACATAAAACTGTTTAATAGACTTGCATTCGTACAGTGTATAAAAATCTGGATGTGTTGAGAAGATGTTTGTCTTTTTCTGGTAGGCATCACAATAAACACAAATCTCTTAGCACTTAAAAAAAAATCTTAATTAAATAAAAAAGAATTAAAAGAATGTTAGTGATCACAATTCAACATAACAGAAAAGGGGTCTAGACCAGTGAGTTAGGACAAGGCTGCTTTCTTTTTTAGAGAGAGAGTATTTAGAGAAAAAAAAGCTGTGTCCAGTATAAATTATGTGAGTTAGCACTCCGGGGTTGTAGGTGGCGGTAATGCGCCTCCTCCCCGGTTCCGTCCACCATCTTCCTTCTCCAACGAAGAAGTAGAAGCGGCAGATGTGAAAGAAGACGGAAGAAGACGAAATACTTAATTTTTTTTTTAATGTTTATTCTCTGACCACCCGCCTTTTTAAAGTTATTTTGTGCTTAGTGTCATCGCTGCTATTTAATATCATACTTGTCAATGAGGTAAGAGATGTTTTTAAGTTACTCATGACACTTAAATGTGGCTCTTATGTAGAATAAGGAAATACAGGTGTTTTGTCTGGGTCTGGGCATGATGGCTGATGCTATCTAACGCTAGTGTATTTAATATTAAACGACGACGATGCTAATGTTATTTGGTAATTAAATTAATAATAAAATAATAATTTACCTTAATTAAATTAACCTTAATGAAGATGTAAGTTATTTTCTTCTTTTTTTTGCAAGTACTGCTGTTGTTTTAGGCTGTGTTTTATTATTGCTTGTGTAACTCATTTAAACTGAAAGTGAAGAACAAGAAAGTAGAAAAAACATCCATTCCAACCATGTTCAGTATGGAGAGGAACGGTTGTTAGGGTTTTTCAGGTTTCTTCTTTAAAGCATTATATTTATTTTCTAGGTGTGAGACACTGCTAATTTGCTAATTAAAAAAAAAGAAAAGAAAAAAGTTTAAACTCCTCCTTCAGCACTCTTGGCCATTAGCTTTCTATAAATGTGGCGCCTCTCATAGTCATTTGCTGGCCACGCTGGAGAAGAATCTGCAGGATACAGAAATAGCAGAGGACTTTACTCGATTGCTTTATTGGTGAACTTATTATTAGACACTTGAAGCTGAGAGCTTAAACCTGAGAATCTGTTTTCTGGCCTTATTCTTGGAGCAACAAACAACTGCTGATCATATATTATATGATTCGTGTCAAAGGTGTGATGTCAAATTTTCATGTGATCACGATTTGGAAAGTTAGTTAGAAATTATTGTTGTAAACGGGAAATAGTAATACTTACAATCCATATTTAAATGATATTTCTGCAGGCATCTGGTGAGAGAATGAATGCTGATGACTGCAATGGACGCTCATATGCACAAGGTAAGTTCATATATAAAGGGAAAACTACTGTACATTTGTGTGTGCTGTCTCCAGACTTTAATATTTACTTTAATAACATGGGCATATTTGTGTTTCAGGTAATGGAGGAGAGTCATCAACTGAGCAGGATTTTCATGGCGGGCTGCAGGGCCCTTCTGCGAGATCTCCAAACAGTCAGCAGTCCTCACCACACCGCTCCCTCAGTGGTTAGTTATCATTGCTTTCCTACATTGTGGCCAAATGCTCTGTGTGGACCACTTCATCCATATTATGTATGAAAGTAAACATGTTTTTCTTTCAATCTCTGTTCGAAGCAAACTCCATCAAGGTAGAGCTGTGCAGCGATGATGAGTCATCCGGTGCTCCACAGCCTGAGAACAAAGACGCCGTGAGGGCCGATAGCGGGAAGGATGACAGAGGTGACCCCATGGAAGAGGGGACTGCAGAGCTTGCTGGGGCTGGAAGAGACAGAGCAAACATCTACAATGAGATGGCCAGTCTGAACTCTGCTTCACCGGGACCCATCCGGCTGCCCAATGGGAAGCTCCAGTGTGAGGTGTGCGGGATGATCTGCATTGGACCTAATGTGCTGATGGTGCACAAGCGTAGCCACACAGGTGACAACAAGCTCGCAAGACAATGTACATTTTATAGTCAATATGCATTATCAGCCTAAATGTCAAGACATAAAGTTAGTACTTAAAATGAGTTGTCTTGAAAAGTCTGCATCCATCCATGTGTTTCATAGGTGAGCGGCCATTCCAGTGTAACCAGTGTGGAGCTTCCTTCACCCAGAAGGGGAACTTGTTGCGCCACATAAAGTTGCATTCAGGAGAGAAGCCTTTTAAATGTCCCATTTGCAATTATGCTTGCCGCCGGAGAGATGCCCTGGCTGGACATCTGCGCACACATGCAGGTAAATCAGAGAGTTCCCAGATAGTAAATTTATTCTGCCAGACAACTCACATGTTTGTGTTTCCTCTGGCCCAAACTATGCCTGTTTTCTTGGCTTATACACAGCATGACTGTCAGATGCTACATACATAACTAGGATCATTTATGCTCACACTCATATAATGTGGTCGGCTCACACTGGCGGTTAAGAGCCTGAATCAGCCAAGAACTGATTGCTATCTGGGCTTTAGGTGCAATATAACAGTACCTAACACATCAAACATATTCAATGTGGAGATTTTTCATAAATGTGCTTGAGGCATATAGGTGTAACAAAACAATTCTATATTGTGATTAAGTGTAATGTGTGAAACAGAGGTAAACAGTAAAAGTGGGGATTCATTAGAATGGCCCTTTCCCCCTTCTGTGAAGCTCAGAGGAAGTAGGTCTTATTTACCACAAAGTTCTGTCAAACACATGACAAAAAAAAAGACATTTAACTTTTTCAAAAACAGGAAATCCGTGGTGCTGTCGATTTTTTAACACACATTCAACAGGTGCTCACATACAGTCTTGGTACAGTAGTGGATCTCAACAGGTCTCACCGGTTCATTTTCAAAGAAAATATTACTGCAAACTGGACTCAATTCAGCAAAATGACGTCAGTGTTTCCGACAGCTTACTAAGGTGGAACGTTGCGGTCAATGGTTAGGCGTTTTTTGCTCATCACTGTCAAGCAACGTAGGTCAGTTTCAGGAATTTCTAATCAAGGGGAAAATCCATTCCATTTTTGATAAAAATCGACTCCCATAAACAAATAAATAACATCATTTTAATAATATACTTGCTTTTTTTCAAGAAAAATTATCCATCATCTCGGATGAAATTTTGTCCATTTTCTCTGTCTTGACAGAAATCAATAATAAGGAATATTTTTTCTCTGGATTGCAGTTTCTTCACCAACAGTGGGAAAGCCTTTCAAGTGCAGCTACTGTAGTCGCAGCTACAAACAACAGAGCACACTCGACGAACATCTGGAGCGCTGCCATAGTTATCTGAAGACTCTGGATCACCAGCCAGCCGTCAACACACAGACAGCACAGGGTAACACATCACACTAACTCACTCATTTTATGGACAATAGTCTGAGTCCATGCACACTGTGAATGCAAATGTCTTAGATAAAGCAAGTTTAGCATTTTTAAACATGTAACTTGTCAGTATATTGATGTTTGACTGGGGTTTTCTTTTTGTAGGTGAGGAATCAGTAAATATGGAGACGGTTACTAAACCTGCACATCAGCCATCCAATGAAAAAATCCAGATTGTGGACAGACTGGCTATTAGCATCACCAAACGTAAGAGGTCAACACCACAGAAGTTTTTGGGTGAGTTTTCTTTAAAAATATGGTTATGTTATTCATTTTTGTGTACGTGTAGAAATATATATTACCCATTACACATTCTATATTATATATATTATATTATATATTCTACAACAAAATGTCATTTAACATCATCAGTTGTCCTGCAGTGTAAGTCAGCCAAATGTCAACTTTGCTGTGCCAGTTTTGAGACACAGTTGCTCCATGACAACTGCCAGATGGAGCAGATGTATTCAGTCCAGGGGACACTTCATTTTGACGGTTTCATATCACCACTATGTCCTTTTCATAGGTGAAACGCACATGCACCTTGATCCACCTGAAGCACCTTATGAATTGTCCTCTGGCTCGGAAAAGGAGGGCGACCACATGAGCTCTCAGTCTGCTGGGGACTCAGCCAGGCTGGCTGGTTCACATCTCCACTGCGCTAGAGGTAAAGGCGAGAACCACGAGTCGCCTGCACTGCCTCAGCTCCATTCTGCCTTCCTGTCGGAGATCCGCACGGTTATGGGCTCCCTCAACAGCAATGTGACTCCTCAGGGCCCCCGAGCCCATAGCGGAGGTGGACTGGCAGCAGTGTCTTTTGGCCTGGCCGGGCGGGAGGCAGGTGAAGGCCGTGAGGACCAGCCCTCAGCACATAGCCACACCACCTCACCCAACGGCTGCCCCGACTCCACAGACACAGAGAGCACAGCAGAAGAGCAGAGCACAAGGGCTACAGCCCCGACAAGTACCTCCAACAACCACCACCTCCACTACCAAACCCCAACACTGCCCCGCAGCCATCCCACTTCCAGCCCCTGCCAGGCCAAAGACTTGGACGCAGAGTGGGAGAGGGCATGTCCTGTGCCCCCCACTGCAGTAAAGAGGAGCCCTGGTTCACCCCTCATTTCCAGGGACACTGTGCAGGTGTTAGACAGGGAAGGCAGGCCTGTGCGCTCCTTCCACTGCCGACACTGCCGCATCCTCTTTCTGGACCATGTCATGTTCACCATCCACATGGGCTGTCACGGCTTCCGCCAGCCATTCGAGTGCAACATCTGCGGCCACCGCAGCCAGGACCGCTACGAGTTCTCATCCCACATCAGCCGTGGAGAGCACCAGGTGGGCTGAGGAGAGGGAACAGTGGCCGTGTGTGGAGAGGTGACTGCTGCTCTCTAAAGTTGTGGGCTCACGTTTGTTCTGCACCAGATCAGTTGCTTTAAATCCCTAGTATAAGTAAAAGATTTGTGATTTTAATACGAGGATATTTATTATACTAAGTCAGACGCGAGTGAAGAATCTTTTCACCGCACCAGTTAAAGTTTAGTGGAGGCAAATTACATTCTATGATTGATTGCACTCCTTTATCAAATCATTTAGCAAAACTACTGGTTTTGCTTCAAAAGTGCCTTCTTTGGGGATTTCCTCTTAACTAAAAAAAACGAGGGGGGGGGGGACTGGTGCTCAAAAATCTTGACTAGCCATCTTTTCCTAAGTGATTTTGAGTAGTTAGCACTTTTAGGAGATCATGCGCACATGCAGTAAGAAAAGCATGGCATGTACATTTTAGGAATTCTATTGCTTGGCGTGCACTAAGAGCTTTGCTTTTGTGGCTGAGGAGGGTATTTTGTGTAGTGTGTCAGGTAAGCTTAATATGCACTGAGAGCTTTGTGCCTCTGGGTCGGGGAGGAGCTTTTGTCACAGACGAAGCACAGAAATGGATTGCCTTAACTCCTACAGTAGTACGCTGCTGTACGAATACATAATGTTTACAGCTTGGTTTAACAGTGTGTGAAGTCAGCTTAGAAGAGGGAATATTCAGGACAAAGCAAAATCATGGAGGAAATGTCGAAGTTGAAATCGCTCCTGAGGGTGAAATGGGAGTTCAGGGCTCAACTCTAAAATAGGTTTTTGGATTTTAAAGTGAGCCTTAGAGTACTGGTGCAGATCAGACCATGAGCCATGTTGTGTATATTAAGAGCCTGACTGAGATGGCCCAGGGTGCTATACCTACACAGGATTGCACTTTTTGGTTCCCTGCTTATATATGAACATCTTTGCTGGAGCACTTGATGGCTTTACAATTTTTTTTTCTGTGATTGTTCTACTGCACTGATAAAACACATAATACTCACAATAACCGATCATCTAATTTGCAACACCAGTGTATTTTTAATGGAGCCGGCCTTCTACAGAATCACCCACAGCGTTGCACTGGTTCGGCGGTCTACACTCGAGTTTGCTGCAATGTGTGACTGAGAATTAAATATCAGTTCGACCTAAAACTATTCTTTTGTGGTTTTGCACTCGGCGGTTGCAGCTGAGATTTTAAACGATTTCCATGATGTAAGTGAATTAAGAAATTATTTAAAAGTTAATTAACAACAAATCAGTTTGAAACTGTTCAGTTATCACTTGTGATTATCTATTTAGTGTTGTTTGTTTCAGCCTTGGTGTATTTAATCAGCTATATTCCAAATCTTATCCAGCATATTCCTCAAGTCCATGAAATGTTACCTCCTGCTTCTTTATAGCACCCAAATACCTTATTGCTACAGTATGGTGAGTTATCTGATAATGTTAATATTGGGAACACGAATGAGACCAAACTCAGTATTCTTACTTGTTATTGTTGGTTTGCTGCTTCATAGTTTTAACTTGATTTCCTTTAATAGCAGGCAAAATGTACTTGAAACCGTTTGAGAAAAAAAGTAATCTAAAAATGCACTTGGTTTGATAAGTAGAGAAATGTGTGTGTGAATGGAATATAGCATGTGTGCTTGTCATTTTCTGCTTTTACCTGAATTGTGAATTATTTTTGAAATGTGAAGTAATTTGAAGAAGTGAAAATGAGGCATGGGTTTCTGTCTCCTTGTGTGGACTCAATGTTATAAAATATTTTGTGAATGATGTAACACGACAAAACACTTTACCTCAAAGTTAAAGATGTACAACTGCCTCATTATTTCAAAAAAAAAAAGTCATGTCGCTTTCCGAGATGTTCTTGCAGTTACAAATGCGTGCCCCTCGATATTCTCAAAACTTTTTACTGTCAATAAAGTTACATTTATTGTAAAAGTGATTTTCTCTAGTTTGATTATAACAGCATCCGCATTGCTCCGCCGCGTTTATTTATCACACAAAAATGCATCAAGACTGTCTCACTTGCTCCTTTGTGCCAATACAAACACAAAGAGTAGAGTTGAGAAGTTTAAGTATAATATTTCACAGAAAATAACAAACTCTTCATAGGGACATTACGCTTTAGATACACCGATCCATCAGTATTCCTTTGACTGTGCTTACTACGGCCAAAAACCTGCAAAACCTTTCAAGTAACACTTACAGTTAAGAAGAAAAAAACTTTTACATTTTAGATTTTTATTCATTATTATTATACCACTATGTCTATCAGTCTATATCACATTCTAGGATCGAACAAATTGACTTTACTGCCTATAATCTGTGTTGTATATTTAGTTTACAATAAGAGGTTTATTACTTTACTACCTCCATATAAGAACCCCGGTAGAATAAAGAAAAACACCCATTACTGTATATATTCTAAATATTCAGTGCTACTTATTGAGTTTCAAGTATCTGCTGTATACATAATTTTTAACAGTAATAACTTATAGGTCTACCACAGTAAGGAAATCTAATGATATAGCTTAACTGAGTGGTTGAGAAAAATCGGCTATAATTAATAATGTGTATGGGGCGAGCAGCTCTTCAGCTTGTGGCCATAATTTTTGATTATCATTTTTATCCTTAAAATTACAGTATTTAAAAAAACTGATAAATCCCTCTTCTTGGATTGTAAAGTGGAAGGAGTAGTAGTGAAATGCTGATCAATTACATGCCAATAATATGTCTGTGTAAAAAGCTAGAGTGCTTACATTATCAAATCGCTTTTCTGTTGTTATAAAAAAAAAAAAAAATCGTTATAAACGTATTTAAGATAAGATATTTAAGATAAGATAAGATAAACTATTAATCCCTCACTGGGGAAATTCACATGTTACAGCAGCTGGATATAGATAATGCAGAAAGAAGCACAAGAATTACAAAAGCACAACAGGGCTAAAGAATAAAGATATTATAATAAAAAAATAAATGAAAAAGTTCTCACAGAGACAGTACACCAGGCATGATAAACCTACATATGGACATGTACATTATGACATAGTGAAATTTACATATGGATAGGTACAGTTACGATCTGGTGAGTTTACATGTGGATATGTACACATATGACGTGATGAATTTACACATATACAGGTTTGGCATGGAGAATAATGTACCCACAATTCTGTCATTGCAGTCAAAAAAACGTTATTGGCGGAAAAAGACCATTGGTTAACATGATGTTATTACACATGAAGAGCATTTTGACATCAGTTTAGTATTTTAGAAAGCACACAAGCCTCACATGAATACAAAAGTATGTAACTGTGATGAATATAAAATAGTACCTAACATTTTTCCATAGTGAACGCTAAGGCTTCAGAGATTCAGGTAAGTGGCATATTTTTTCTGCGAAACTTATGTCAAATAGGTGTCAGTGTTTACAATAAATAGGCCTAACCTGAAACTTTACTGCTTTGTTCTCATGTGACCTTTTGGCCCACATGGCATACCTTTGTTCTACTGGTTGCAGGTTAGTTTTGACCTTTTCTGTCGTCTGAAGTGAAACGTCTGTCTTCATCGCTCCGACATACAAATTCCAGGTGCAAAACGTACGTAAACACAAACAAAGTCTACAGTTAATGGCGACATTCAAAAGCACAAATGATCATCATGTGTGCAAAAAAACTGTGGAAGACTGACGTTAAATTAACTTCTGTACGGAATCTTGAGTTTCTTGAGATGTTCACAGAACTGGTAAAGCTGATTTAGAAGTTCCCTTATTTGAAATTCAGAATATCTCTCAGCAGTATTTTTAATGAGGAATTGCTGTAATTATTGATCTGGTTTAGTTAAACACAAAGAATAAAGCTACATGTTTGTAGAAATCCTTGTCTGTTTAAAACCAAATATGTCTAGACAGAGTGTTGTTTCTTAGTTTGACAAGCATCAATGCACCCATCACCACCCTGAAGAAAGCAAACAGGCTCAGCATTGTGTACCGAACAATAAAGACAGAGCTGTGCAATGTGTTTTAATTTTTACATACAGCTGTCACCAACCTTTAATAATCTGCAGCCTTGATCTAAATGGATCACGCAGATACCACATGAAAATTCTCACCCTCTGTTATTTTTAAATGCCTTTGCAAATGGTCAACGTGAATTGTTTAATACGAACAAGCCTCTGTGAAACAATGCAGTGCTCACAAGATCATTATTGCAAATTTCAGAACTTGGCACGACTTGAAAAAACACTGTGTACTTGTGGTATGTGCAGCTTTTACATTTCTGAGGAAATAATCTGCTCGCAATCCCTGTGTGAATACGCTGAGTTGTGAGTTGTGAATTTACAAAGAAATGCCACCTGTCCTCAACAGGAAGCTTTCAGGCAGCATGTTCCTCTGATTGATCCTTTGATATTCTTATTGTGCACGTTTTACCTAATTTACAGCACATTGCCAAAACACTATAGCTGACTGTCTTCCAATGCAAGTTTGATCTTTTTAATTCATTATTTCTATTAATAATGCAGCCACAGCTTTCCACTCTTACCACGGTATTGCACCAGTTTTCAGAGACTCAACACGTGTAATCTAGGTTATCCATCAGTGAATAATAGGACTTTTTTTTTTGTCAGGTATGTTATTGTTATTTAACACTGCAGCTGAAATCTGCTCATTTATTTAGCTAACTTGGAGTAAATGACTTCAGTTAATATCTGATCTTTGATAAGATTGTTTTGTCAATCTAATCTGCTCTCTGAGTGACTGCATTTTAGACCGACTTAATAAACTAATTGTGTTAATGACCTGCTTAAAATTGATCCACCCAGGATGTGGTACTTCTGAGGGGACACACTGTAGGCAATAAATATGTTGTTTTCATGCACTGGTAAATTGTGAGATTATGAATTGATTTTATAACATGTCGTCTCTCAGAGTAATGGCAAGAAAACATCCAAAATACACATTTAGGTATGATGATCAGGGATGGATCTGGGAGGTTCTGAGATCCAGGCTAAAAACAGAACCTACACAATACCTGTGTTCTGGCCACTGGGGTCAGTCTGCCGTATTTTCTTCTGTGGTGATTTTTTGTGAAGCATTGTGTGCCAGGATGGCCTGTGTAAGCCCAGCTGTGGCTGGTTTGGGAGCCTGCTCCAGGACTGCAGCTGCCAGGTATCTGAGCTGATTAGCCTGGAGATGAAGACCTGCTCTACAGCATCTGTTCTCCCTGCCTCCTGACCTGTGTGATTGGGCCACCACTCAGTACCCTCCATCTCCAGCCAATCCCCTACAACCATCATCACACCTGGACAACATAAAAGGCTCAACCAAACTCTCAGTCGGGGTGGCTGGGATTTACATGACCAGTTCGCCCTGGTGCCTCTTTTTGTGATTCTGTGTGTTAAATGTTTTCCGTAGCCACAGAGAGGTGGGTACTCTGAATTGTAGGTTCGGTGGGCAGTAGCTAACTTCGTGGGAGGTATTTGTGTGTCTTTGGGAAGACTTTGTTGACCTCTGTTAGCTATTGCCAATTTAGTGATTAGATTAGTGTTTTCTGTGTTTTGTAGCCACCAGAGGGTGGTGATTCGTGTCTTGTGACCTCGTTCTGTTATGTTTCCTATAGTAAGTTTCATAACTCTGTTAGCCTTCGTTTGGTTTTATATGGTTCTTTGATTTTTAGCAACACCCACTAACTCTGTTTTCTTTGTATTAGCACAGTTCTTCTGTGTTAATTTTATCACTAAGCAGTAAATTGCTTTACCCAAACCAATAACATCTGGTTCTTATTCTATATAACAGTTTACCTTTCCATGTTAAAACTGCTCAGACTTTAAAA
This sequence comes from Chromis chromis, assembly GCA_900302755.1. Classification (NCBI taxonomy): domain Eukaryota; kingdom Metazoa; phylum Chordata; class Actinopteri; family Pomacentridae; genus Chromis; species Chromis chromis. The sequence goes on from OMNN01027968.1 coordinate 11,373, forward strand.
ACTTTAACACTGCTGCTAAAGACTGTTTTTGTTGCCGTGTCATTTGAGAGCCTGACTCCCTGACTTTATCTAATACTGTGTTGTATTTTTATTCTTCTTATTTTGTTTAGTTTTTTATTCACATTTCTTATTTGATTTATGTATTTATTTTTCTGTCCAAACTGAAGAGCACTTTGGTACAACTCCTGTTGCTTTTAAATGTACTCCATAAATAAATTGACTTGACTTAACCTAACTATTTTTGACTGTAGATTTCAATCACAATACAGCTGAGTTCTCAAAATTAGTGTTTTTCCCTCCATACTAGAGCCAAAGCAGCACTGACATACACCAAACTCTCTAGCTTTATCCCTGCCTATATTCTGAAGGTTCATACAGAGGGGCTTGTTCAGCCACAGTCTGATTTTTAGAACATTTTATTGTGGAAAAAAAAGGTTATTAGTTTTTTTGTCTTACTTTTAACAGTATTTTATAATTTATGGAGCAGTAAAAAGATATATTAAAATCCCCATCTATAACGTTTCACTCTTTTAAACCTGGCTTTATCCAATGCTCCATTTCCTGTTTTGGAAGTGCATGCAAATTGGATAATACCTCATTTGCATATTTAAACATAAAATTCAGAAAACCTGTAATACCAAAAAAGTATTGTCTTATTGTAAGTAATAAACTGCGGAGGTTCAATGGTGAAATGTAGGTTATTAGTTCAAATGTTTACCTGTTAACCTGAAGCGTTTCCTCTGAAAGCTGCTTCCGGGCCGGTGCAGCCAGCTGTAAGCTCCTTTAGGGTTCTGCTAGCAAACCTGTCCGGTACTGTTGCATCCACCAGAGGAGGTAGCTCAAAGCTTCAGGTAAATTTTACATTTAGAACCGACTTTTTAACACTTGTAGAGGATAACGTGATTATAATACAGCCAAATAGGCGTTCCTATGAGTTAATTTTGCTTTTTTCGAAGCTTGTTTTGGTCATTGCTATCAGGACATTAGCTAACAGTTCCGTTTGTTAGCTAATAGCTAACTTGAATCCATTGTTCCTGCCCAAATTTTAGCCCCGTTCTGTGTGTATTTATCCAGAATATTATGTTTGCATGTTTAAATGTTGTAATTTGAATCTATTGCCATAAGATGGCGGCCTTTCACAATTTCCAGCCAGGTCAGCCCTTCTCATTGAAACTGACGTGAGAGTGAAGTTTGTTTTGTGCACTCAGTGCTGTCTTAAGGCAGCTTATATACCTGTGAGGGATGGCTCATTAGTTTTAGCTTTACCGTCTCAAGTAAAACAATACGATTACCAGCTAGGCTCTCTGTGGTGTGTATGGTGCCCCCTTTTTCTTAGAACTAACTCTTAAATACTTAGGTTAGTTAACAGGTCAAAAGCAAAGGTTGAATTTATCCAAATGGATAAAAATCTTATCCTTCAATTCCATCAATTGAATTCAATGTTATTTATTGAGGGCCAATTCACAAAACATGTCATGTTTGCATAGTAAGGTGAAGACCTTACAAAATGTATACAGAAACCCATCCTATTCTTATCATTTCTTCTCTAGGGTCTCAACTCAGGGGAGCATGCCAGATGTTGTACAACCTTGAAGATGAAGCCAACGAAGAAAGGGGACAGAAGTACACTGTAGACAAGACAGGAGACTCCCTAAAGGATCTCCAGATCCCAACTGTGCTAACATAGGTGAGTACTTGCCAAATTTATACTTCGACTATAATGTGGAGCAAACGGTGTACAGTTTACCTGATTTTCATCTGCCCTCCCACTCCACAGTTCTCCAAAAGTTGTGTCTTTGTCCCAAAAGATTTATGATGGAAGGGTTCTGGCTGCTAGACAGATGTGTAGCTGGTAGCCTATCAAAATAAGGACAATTATTCTATCAGGCTTACACACCCATTTGTGTTTTAGATTATCCAGATGCTGGAAAACATTATGACTTGCAGCCAAGTAAGACAAAGATGTCTTGCCATGTGCTTGCCGTTCGGAGAAGCTGCTCACTGCAGCTGTACTTTGAATGGGTCACAATATGCACGTGGTATTAATTAATTAATCCACTTATTGTGCCATTTCAATCATACAAAGAATGTGTTTATTATTCAGCAGCTGAGTGTCAGCCAATGGCACGTTCAGGTGCACTCAGGGTGCAATTAATCTTTCAGTATTCTCCTCTGTAAGACAATGTTGTGAGTTTAGGGTCCTTTCATCCCAAATGATGACATTTACAGAGCAAATTTCTGTCTTTATTTTTGCACTTTGGACACTGACTATCCTAAAAACATGCAATATTTAACACATTTGTACATTAAAACGGAGCACTTGCAGTTTCTGCATTCTAAGTCCACCCTACCAGCCCATGCACTACACTCAGGAACAAAACAATATTCATATAGGAGCCAGAAGGAGCTTTTTAGGGTGCAAAATGTATTGAGAGGTTGCTGGCACATTTTGTAGGATAGCTTTGGTTCTGGAAATGATTAGGCCTCAAAGCCTGGGTGAGTATATTGCAGAGCGACAAGGGCGGGTGGAAGCAATATCTTGTGTGTGTATGTGTGTGAGTAAGTAAGTGTGAGTGGGACTTAGAAAGAAATTGCGTGTGTTTTGAGAGGGAGAGCAAGAGAAGGAGACAGGGGCGGTTCTCTTATGCAAGCAGTTCTCAGTATGCATGTAGATTGGAAGATGTGTGGCTCCTGTGGTTGGCTGTCCCCTGTGTCACTGCCTTTAAAAACACTTGCCAAGAGAAATGTCTTCTTTACTGGCTTTGGCTGCCAGATGCTGGGGATAATGGATAGGACTGCAGAGGGAAAGATGGAGAGGTGTGCACACAGACATGCAAGTGAGCCCATATACATATTAGCTCACAAACACATACGTGCTAGCACACTTTGTGGGCAGGAGTCCCCGTAGTGCTGAAGTAAGGAGTGAATAATTCATCTTCAAGTCACTGTTTAACTGCCACACACACACTTTGACACACAGGGGAAGTATTAGGCCCAGTAAGTCATGTCACACTAAGTCACCATGAATGAGCATACAGTTCAGGCATGCTTTCAGAATCCAGAGGTGCCACATTTTGTGGATGTGTGTAGGACACGATTGAAGGAAATAGTTGTGTATGTCTGTGTAGCTGTGAACTAACACATGGGGCGCCAGCGTGTGAATGCAGAAGTGTGTCTGCGAGTCGGAGAGCCAGTGACACAGGAATGTGTCATAGTTCCTGCAAGCCACTCAGCTCCTAAACTGCAGCAAATAAACATTCCTCTGCTGCTGTGTCAGTGCTGAGCCCTCACCCACTGTCGCTGTAAAACACAGCTTTTAATTAAAACCAAAAACTGTGTATTTCTCTCTTTTTGTTTCCAGCAGCATTACAGATGCAGATTAGAGATGACTACCACATGCTAGCAGAAATTTCACAGTGCTGTTTATTGAGTCAAAGGTATCGTGTTGTGGTCCAGGGAACGGCCAACTGATAATTAAACAATCACTGCCATTTTTCCTGGTAAAGTGCAAAGCAGGTATAGTAATTCTGGCCTGCTGTGGTTGGTCATATTTCATTGGGTAGCACAAATGATCTTACATTTAGGCAAGTAAAACGATCCATTGTTCAATATAAAAACAGAATACAATCAAATCCTGTGTTAAGACAGTTTTACCAAGATACATTTGGTTCAGGAGAAGTGTTAACATTCAGCTTTGCCAGACGCATATTGCTGCGATTTATAATGTCTGTTTGATTTGAATAAATGCAGGCTTCATCCCTGCTGACAGGTGAAATTATGCACAGGCTTACGTTGTGTCACATGGGTTCCACCACAGTTTGTGCTCATATTTCATGTGGATTGCAGAGCTGAAACGTTGCTATGCTGTACCCATACATTGTCAGATGTCTGTAAACATATTCTACTGTTGGTTGTCCTTTCCCAAAGTCTGTCCCTATCATTTCAGCTCTGTTTACAGGAGGTCTTGCAGTGTTTGCTAGCATATCGTCTCCCTTAGAATACATAGCGGTTTAAAGTCGCGCTCTGACGCACACTTTTCCATCTAAAACACTTAATCCCAGTGGAACCCATTCTGACATGGCACTATATCTGTTTGTTGTCACTTGTCTGGTCTTTCCAGGTTAACCACTCACAGATGTGTAACTGAGGAGTTTTACTTTTTCTTGGTGGATAATTATTCTAACCAAATTATTGCCTGTGCATTCCAAATCTCGTGTCAAATGATACTTACAGTTGGCCATCCAGTGTTTGCAATGAACTGAGAACCACTTTAAGGTGTTTAGCTAGAGGTGATGTTTCATGGTGATGAGGTGTTTATCCCAGCAGTTTTGAGGTTGAGAAAAGTATTTAATATCAACAAAAAATGGGCCAACAGAAAGGAGGATATCAGGCCAAGACAATCCAGAGGTCATGCTGCATGTGTGTGTGTTGAGGGGTGGGGGTGTTGATAGCTCAAAATATGTTATCATCCCATGCAGATTTACATGCAGGAGGCTACAATTAGAACATTTTTATACACTTGGAAAAAGCACACACACATGCATGCACAGACAAATTTTATCCCTCCCAACGTAACTGCAGGCCTTGCTCTCCATCTCGCTCCATAGGGGCACAGAGCCTGACCACAGACATCATACTGATTGCTCACCGTGGTCAAGTGGTCTGTCCACATTCCCACCCTGCTTCACTATGTGCAGAAAACCCAACAATGGAAAACAGGGGTTTCAAAGTGTCTGAAGGTTTGCGGACAGCAGCGAGCGTCCGGTGTGTGTCTCCTAAATCAGTCCTCCTCTCATCCCTACCACTGGCCTGCTGCACACCCAGGGAACATGGGAATAACCGAATGCAGCTTGATGTTTTGGAATGTCCTGGACTAGAAGCAAGAGGATATACGTATAAAAAAAAAAGAGCGGAAACTGGAGTTCATATGTGTGCATTCGCGTGGCTGAATGTAACCTTCCCTCTCTCCTGTGTGACAGGTTGTGGCAGGCCAGTAGATGATGAAGTGATGGAGATGTTAGGAGGCCACGGCCATTGTGATGCTGGGTGGCTGTTACTCTGGAACTGCCATCTGCCGAAAAGGTCAGTTGCTAGGGGATGATTCTCCTGGACCGTGTCTGCCTCCCAGCTGCCATCCACACACCCACACACACCCACACACACTCTTACACACACACTGGTTTGAGAATGTGCACAAACTTAGATATAAACACATGCGCACACTTTTTTTTCATAGTTTCCTAGAAATCTGAATTGAAATTGAGTAAATCTGACCCACTGGTTAAACTGCTATTAATCCACTTGGTGGTTTTCTGTAACTTTAGGTGAGGTTTAGCTGATTACAGTTGTTGATATACTATGTGAGGAAAGAGGCAGTAAATGCATATCTTATTACATAATAGCTCTGCGGTCACTTGATGGCACCAAACAAATGCTTCTCATTATTACACAAGCTTTATGAGGGTGTTCCTGTAATAACAATGTCCCAATTAATTGGGCCCATCGAACGCTAGGATTACAATGAAATATTGGGTCGGCACGGAAATCAAATCAGTATTGTGCTCCAGACCCATGCCATGCCACATTGTCCATCACAACCGTTGTAAGCAGGCTGTCATTCAGTGCTGTGACCCAAACCCGATTCTAAATTCTTTATCATACGCCCTTCAAATTAAAAGTCAACTCCACCCAACAGGCAAACATTTTTAACAATTTAGCAGGAATTTTAATATGAAGCTGCTGCGTCTTTATTGTGCCATATCATCATCTCTGCAAGTTCCCTGCTGATTGACCTGTTTGCCACATTATTGTAAGGAGAACAACCTGTGCAAGTGAAAACCATTTCCATGCTCATACTTAAGCCTTGAACACCTTTTTTAAATGACACGATCGTTCTCAGGTCAACTGCAGGCAACGTGGCTGAATTTCCTATTGTCAAGTTACTTAAACGACAAAATGGCTTCATTAGCCTTTACCGTGTTACGCCTTTTAAAGACCAGATATCATTTTTTCCTGATATGAAGGAATTTATTTTGACAGAAAGTTGACCAATTAGTAAGTCCTGAGACCAAAGTATAAAAGAGCTAACAATGTGAGACAGCACACTTCCTGATCATGATCAACCTGCAACTTGATGTCAATGTATTATTATCTCAAGATATTAGCAAAACAGTAGCTGATAGGATCCAAAACCAAAATGGGACTCAACCGTACAATTTTGCCCCATCTCTATTTGGTTTCTTATCCTCGCTGTCACACTTTGCTGCCCTCCTTCCCTCTAACCCTCCTCACACCGTCAGCTCCAGTCTGCGCTTCTCCACTGGCCTTCCATGGAGGGTGACTTTTGTGTAGCGGAGCTGTTGTTTTTGTTTGTGCCCTTCTCACCATGGCTGCCTGCTTGCCGCCTGGCAGCCCCGTGTGTCAAAGGTGGCTGCAGCAGAACAGACTGTGGGAACAGCCGGTTAGCCTCCCTTGGTCCCCTGCTCCCCAACCAGAGGGGCAGCCATCAATCCAGCGCTCCCCCTGCCCCTGCACACACACTGAAGCACAAACACACAAATGCCCAACCAAACTCGTACTCACACAAAAACCCTACAACGCTCACACCCTCTCCCAATAATCCTCGGAAGCAATTTCATCTCGACTCGGGTGGCGGCCCATTGTCGCCAGCCCCTTCAATCTTTCCTTATTAACTCTCGCTTTGTCCCGCATCCGAGCTTCTGGACTCATCTCTCCTACATTCCGATCAGTGCTGCTCCCAGCACTCCCAGGCAACCTCCATTCGCTAATCCCACTGCTTCCCCCACCAGCAACCCCACCCCAAGGAACTCTTACTGTTTTTTTTTTCCCAACCTGCCGATCACCTACTTGCAGAGTAAGGTAGGGGCATTAACTCCATGGGTTTTCTGAAGGCAGAGTGTGAAGGCGGGGTGGGTGAAAGAGGAGGCGGCCACAAAGTGACTCCAGCCCAGACAATTAGAACAATGAGCAGGGCCTGTAGGGGGCTAACTCGCTGCGTCACGCCTGGACGGTGGGGTATTTTGTCAGTTTAATGAATTGTCCGTCAGGCCAGGGCCACATCGCAGGCTGCGCAGGGAGAGGCCAGCAGGGACCCAGACACTAAGTCGGTATTTATTACACTGCCTTTGTCACTAATTGAGCTAATTATCACTGACTCCTCAGCACTCCCACAGGCAGCACCCCCTCCACTCACTCTCCACCAACTCTCCCACCTCACTCTCATGCCTGGGATTTGAACTCTGCCTTCCCTCTTCTTAAAAAAAACAAACAATTCCCACTTTCTCTTTCTTTTGTTTCTTTCTGTGTAGCTGTGATTGCTTATTTTTTCTCTTTTACACTAGATTTGTCTCATTTTCAAATTGTGTGTCTTGTTCTCCCAAGTCTTGATTTTCATTCTCAATTTGTCAATTATTACACTGTAAGCCATATCATGTTGTAGTGTGTCTTCACCCCAGGTCTCGAGTGATAAAAGACAGAATATTAGTTTTATAGAGCTCAGATGAATTATCCTGTAATCAGTATACATTTTCTAGGTCTCATCTTTCTGTTTTTGTAGGCCTTCCACCTCAATGGACCTCAAATTTGCAGTATTTACATCAGTTTTCTCTGATTTGTTCATTGTATTCTTCTGAGAATTAAACTCTCAACTTTCTTTGAGATGCTGATAAATCTCTGCTCAATTTATTGGTTAATTTATTTTTTCTCTAATTTCATTTCACTGGCAAAGGCGCCCCCTGTAATTCAAATTCACCATCTTTCTCGTCCTTGTTTGTTGTCTTTGCCTTCTACTTTGCCTCCACTGTGCTTTATCTGGGTGACCCGGCATGCTCCTGTACTGCGGTGGGCAAAGGAGTGCAAAGCTTTCCAAACTCCTGTGGTTAGTCGGGTTGCCAGGCATTGGAGCAGACTCTAAGTTTTCATTATATTTCATATATTTTCTTTCGGGCATTGAGCAAATAAAGCTAAAGCATTCAATGCAGTAAACTCCTACACTGTATAAAATAAGGTATGTGGCTAAGTAAGCAGGGTCTGTCTCTGTGGTTGGTAGCACAGATGCAGGGATGTTTTGTGAGCTGGAGAAAGAGGCTGCTTTGGTGGTGGTAATAGGATTAAGCAAAGGACACCCAGGGACAGGCTTATATGTTCACTTGGTCCGTTGTCAAAACTCTCTCAAACACAGAAACTACAACAGACATAATAGCATCCTTTGACACATGCAGGAGGGCAACTTAATTGAAAATATAGACTTTATTGTTCTATCATACAGTACAAAACCAACTGGATCCTAAATCTTTTCATTAAAATCTAAAAATGTCTTCTCTTACATCTCTCTATAACAGTATAAAAATCCTCAGAAATAAATATTTCATATTTACACTAGTAAAAAAAAAAGGTAAATATTCAGTGCATGACCAAACACAAGTGTTTTTTTGTTTTTTTTACAGGAATCAAGCAAAGAAGTGATAATGTTTTGTTTCTAGCAAGACTCATTTTTTTGTCAGCTACATTACACCAAAACTGAAAAAGGCATAAGACCAAACATCTCCTGACTTGACTCAAATGATAGCATGTTCTCCAGTCACTGACAGGCACATAAATCATTTAGCAAACTTACAAATTACGTGTTTATAAATATATTCCGATATTTTAATATTTACAGCATTTTGGTTCTCTTAGCTGATATACAGTATGTTTTTTTTCTTTCTGCAGAGGCTGTAATCTTAAAAATAAAACACTTAATCATAACTTTGTTTTTTCACAGCCTAGTTTAAAGTAATACACCATTTGCCTACCTTTAAACCTGGAATAGTTTAATCCTGCTCACGTGTGTTTACAGGAATATAGTAGGTTTGTTTTTACATCTATGAACATCAGTGGCATCAGTTTTCATTTTGAGAGTTGAAATTCTGTAGGTCACATTTTATTATTATTATTGTGTTATTAGATTTTTAATACTGAACCCACAGATTTGCTAAACTATGTCTAGTCATGCGATAATATTCAGTGTATTGATAATACATTCAAATTACACTGCCACAGTAAGATGAACTCAGCCAGTCTCTGTTTTCCTTGGTAAGCACTGGTCTCAGTCGTGTAACATCAGGACCATCCAGTGGTAAGTCAGAGTGGCAAATCTGGGTTGAGGTGTATTCAACTCCAAAAAAATCTAAACAAAAAGGGCAAACGTGGTGAGGAAATTAGAAGTGGTTGGTCTGCATCCAGGTCCTAAGTACACACGTTGGGAGCAGATAGCCTATACGTGGAGATAAACTTCACACAGCTTCATGTGAGAGAGGCCAAACTTCAGCAAAAGAAAACAAAACTGTTTTTTTTAGAAATAACCTCCCTCTTGTTAGAGGTCCTCACCAGTTTATGAGAGCAGATGTTTGTGGCTCTCTGGCCACAGAAACATCTGTGAAGCATTGTGTCCAGTTTTTGCCCTCAGTGGGGGAGAAGGCGGCTCTAGTAGTACCTGGTTACAGCAATCAATTCTCCACCACATCCTTTTGTCCCTTTGCTTCTATTTATCCACAGTGTAAACACTTGAGGGATGTGGGTGACTTCATTCTACATGGATAGTTGTTGTATTTAAATACTTATTAATGTTAAGCATCAAAGGCAAAGAGCAAGCACATACACTCCCTCTATACCCTGTTCACATATTTGTGCTTTGCCCCATCTCCTACTTTCAAAAATACTGATTGAATTTTTGTGCCACAAAGTTCCCTGTTTACCCGCCTTGAAGCTTTTCCAGCTTCTACCTAACATCTCAAACCACTTGTGTGCTAGTGGCTTTTCCAGCCAACTACCTGTTTTGCTACAAAGTTCTTCTTTGTTTCTCATACATGCCTAAATATTTGCCTACTTGTCCACCTTTGATCATAGACACTGATGTAACGTCCGTGTACTGGTGCAGTTGAGGCAGCTGACATGGCAGCACCAGTGGAAGGTGCAGTGGCAACGTTCTGTCACACTCTCAGTCCGGGTTTTAAACCCACGTCCACAGCAGAGCAACTCACATCCGTCCAGGCCTGGAGAAGAGCTGTTGCATGTTCTTCCAGAAGTTCCCAAAGTGCCAGTTTTACCATTGTAGGAGCAGAAGTTTGGTGATTTCTCAAAGTAGACTAGGTCCATGGCAGAGGGGGGTTTGTGAGCCGGATTTTCAGGCTCTAGATGTCGGGGGTCAGCTCGGTGAGAGGCTCGGTTGCTCCCCTTGTTGGCATAAACAACTCTGGATGCGCCATCAAACCGATCCTTGAGGAAATCTCCCACTGTGCGGAAGCTCGGCAGGCGCATCCAACAGGTACGCACAGTGCAGGAGCCTGACATGCCATGACACTTACACTCCTGTCGCATCTCTGAAGACACAGTCTGCAGAGAGGAAGACCAAAAACTACAGATGAAGACTCACTCACAGAATTTAAATAACAAAAACCTTTGATTCATGTGTAAAATCTGACAGACAATCATAGTACGTTGAAGCCTCACCATTCTGCCGGCTTCATTATTGTGTAGGTTGGTGAGGTAGCGCAGATCTCTGCCCCTCTCACTGGAGTCCACAAACTCACGGCTGAACATCCGGCCAAAATCCACATTGTCACTGCAGCCCCCCCAGTGCCAGTCTGGCCCTCCAGGACCTCGGCGACGATAATCGCATGTGCACGACTCAATGGCCCCTTCTGAGCAGGAGCGAGCCACAGCATGGGTCACTCCTGCGCTGGTAATGGCAAATACAAATGCTGTCTCTCGGCAACCTGAAGAAACAACATCAAAACTTCCCATCAGAACCTGATCCAGCTTTTTAGACTTGAATTTGCCAATTTCTGCCCAAAATTGGAGAGTATTTACAGACAAAGCCTTTTAAATGTCTACAAGAGATTCCATTACATCCTGCCCAGAATTGTCCAAATATTGCCTGGTGAGAAAGACAAGAGAGGCTCACCACGATTGACAATTTTGCCAAAAATTGCTGGGCTGTGGGTGGTCGGGCAGTTCCAGCGGCGGTTGCGGAACTGCCACTTGCACTCCTTTATGGCAGTGTGCAGCCCAGCGGCGATGGCGTGCAAGATGCCAGGATTCTGCCGAATCAGCCGGCGCTGGCGTCGACTCAGGAGGGCCAGGCTTGGATCCAGGACCAACTGCACGTTCTTGGAATTGGTGAGGAGGTTGGACGAGGAAGCCACATTGACAATACCCCTGGCACAACACAAGGACAAAGGAAATCAGAGTCAAGGAGCTGGCAATTCACACATGTAGCTCCTTAGGTGACCCTCCGAACTCCTAAACTGATGTCTCCTAGCATCCCATGAGTGCTGTGCCTTTTGAAATTACAGTTTTCATTATGTACTACAATAATAAACAGTGACACATGCTGTTCCAAGACCGTGAGGAGACAGTAAGTCTCTGAGTCACAATGCAGGTTTCGGGCTTGGCAGAAAACGAGTAACTGCATTATTTTCACCTCTTTATAAATCACTTGGACCAGACACAATTACCTGTCAGTTTCATGATTAGAATATACTCTTCTGCTAAATATCCAGCATCGGTTATACTCTCATCAGAAAAAAGACATTATCACAGTGAGGTGCAGAGGTTGGGCACACTCAGGAAATTATCCTTCACCGGTTTATATCCGTGGTGTGCTATTAAATATCATAATCTTGTTCATTTTCTCTCACCCATATGTCAAACCAAGTTACAGATAAGTGTGCGATGTTCTTCTAGACTTTAAGCTGACTCATGGTTGGAAAAACAAGATTCTTATCTAGACATGTGTCCATCTTCTCGGCCTGCATATGTTGCTCCCTGCCTAAATTAGAAAACTGTATTCTGTAAACTATATAATGGCATGAGTTGCATATAAAAATACAAATATTCTAATCATGCTGATTAATTCTTATACATTTTAATTATTCAATTTAAGTCTGTTGCATGATATCAGAAAATACTCAGCTATTAAGGTTTGCAAAGTGTCTATTTGTGTCCAAACATGGCACCTGTGCTTCTGGAGATTCTGGATATTTTGGATGATTGAATGAGTTTAACTTCACCCATCTTGGTGGTCAGACTTCAGAACACTGCTTGTTTCTGCAGGCTGTGTAATTTTCCACTTCATGTAGCATTTGCAGTGAGATTTTTGTCTCTGCATTTTTCTTTTCTTTTCTTTTCTTCTTTTACTCGAGTTTTTACTTTTACTTACGAGTCTTGGCCTGTTGGAGGGTTTGACCCAGACAGTGGTGCGGTGAGGCCTGGGAACATTAATACTAATCTCCCCTTTTGGGTGTTTTCTTCCTTCCAGAGCTAAATTGTTCCCCCCATATATTTTTTTCTAGTTGTTTTCTTGGATTTCAGATAACATTTTGCACATGCCGCTGTGCGCAAATGCTGTCCATCCAGTGGCACCGCAAAAATCTTTCGTTAAATCATTACCTTAACAAATCCAAGCCACAGTTTATAGATTTTCAAACGAGCAAAACAATATGCTAAACTATACAGATCCTATTTTATTTTAGTTTTTTAGATTTTAAAAAATATTGTGCGGTTGCCTGTTATGGTTTGAGGTCGCTGTATAGACAGAGGAATGTACAGTATTAGATCAACACGACCCTGGACAAGACCTGGCATGGGATTCCTTTCAGCAATGAAATGAATCCATATTTAATTTATCCCACATTGGACTGAAAAATGTTGTCTCGTGTTCAAACCGCAGTGTCCCAAAAAAAAGAGGGGGAGGCAGAGAGAGAGAGAGGGAGTCAATTAAACCAACCGCAAATAAAAGAGGCTAAAACTGTAATTATTACAGATGTAATTCGTTTATTGTCGGATAATGTGCTGTAGCTAATTTCACTGAAGGGACGATAAATTAAAATTTTAGAAAAAAATAAAAACGTGAAATAGTTGGTTGTTGAGCTCAGCAATTTGACAGCGAAACCCCACCAGCCTTAATACCATGCGGTTGCTGTGTTTTTTTCCTGAACAGAAGTTGTGATCGCTTCCAAAACTAACACATTATTTCGAGCATGCAGCATGAAATGTGGTAACCCAGTTTAACGCTGCGAGTACAAGGCAGCGCAGGAGATTTTTTTTTTTTTTACTCAAACTAGCTTTAAAGATAATTACTGAATCAGTGCATCACCATCATCATCATCATCATCATCACGCAGGCCTGCAAGATGTGCTTAACTCACCACCACCGGCCGCTGTTGTTGACGGCCCCAGTGCCTGAGAGCGAGGAAACCAGGAGGATGCAAGCGGCTTTCACCCCTAACAGCAGCGCCAGACTCCTCATCGTGACTTCGGACCAGAATATGAGGAGGAAAATGGCAAATTTCAACTTTTTTTTGTCATCAAACAAGTCCAGATCTAAATATCTTTTACAGTTATTCATTAAACACTGTAGCAAAAATATGCAAAACTTATAATAAATTCAAAATGACCCTAAAATACACAAACAAAAAAACAAGGGGGGAAACCAGATTCTAACAATGCATGTTCTTCTACTTCCTAGTGTCCTACAAAACAATATTAATGAAATGAAATTTACATCTCAATGATCGGCTGAATTGTGATCAAAATGACCAAGAGGCAAGGTGTAAATACTCACCACAGCACCGTCCGATGAGAGGACCTGAAAGGTGAGAAGAAAGCTGGCAGCCCTAATTGACTTAAATGGATCTTGAGTGGAGACAGGTTGCTAAATGATGTGAAGTGTCCAGGCAGGATGCTACTGCTGCTGCAGTCCTCTTCACTCTGTCTCTTTCAGTGATGCTTTGCACGGCGCATTGAACGCGTGGGACAGTCCCGAAGACTTGATCCCCTCGGTGACTGATAGGCAACACATTCTTCTCTTATTGAGCGCTACGAGGGGAATAAAAAAGGGATTTGCTGCTCTCATCTCCCTCTGTTTTTTTCAGAGCCCTTTTCAATAGGATTGGAGGGAGGGATAGTTAATGCTCTTCATAGGGCGCACAATGAATAAGGAAACACAACTGAGCAGTAAGGAGAAAGGAAGAGAGAAAGAGGGAGAGGGAGAGAAAAAAAAATAGGGCAGTCCACAGTGTTGCGCATATTACTTGTGGAGTCTCACGGTCATCACAGAATCGATTCCCTGTAAAAGTGTGCGGCTGAGAGTATTTTCCCACTGGCCGCACGCTCGCTTCCGCATCCAGTCTTGCAGAGAGGAGAAGTGCCTCCTGAAGCAGGGATGTGTTGGTACAGATGCTGTGGGTGCGCCCGCTTTGGTGCTCCGCCGCTGCTCGAAGCTGGTGTCACGGTACAATACAGTTACAGCGGAATATGAGCCATCTGAAACTGCCCTTTTTACCCGGTGGTTGGATTAGCCTACTCCCTAACCGCATCTCCTCCTCTCTCTCCAAATGCGCTCCCAAAATGTGCAGTGACTAAGGCCATTTCTGCAGCCTGCATTTCCTTTTTACGGTAAAACATTTACAAGGATACACACTTTTTTTTTTACATTATTAAATCTTATTAATAATGTTTTTTTCCAAAGTGCCTTTTATGAGGGTCTCTCAATAAAAGCTAAGGCGCAAAAAACTATTATCACTATTTTTTATAGTCTAAGACGCGCACACGCACAGCGAAACGTGAATGCAGATAAAAGCAATAATAAGCTCTTAGTGGTCCTATAACTCACACTGCCTGCTGAGCTACTTAAATATTTTTCAAACGCGGCAGGGATGAAATATGGTCTCCAATCAGAAGTTTGATGTATGATGAACCAGGAAAAGAGGGGGACGAGTAAGGATAAAAACCAGTCCAAACATCTGGCTTGCAGACCTCCCTCGACGCAACGTAGCCCAGTGTAATCACAGCTTGAGCCACTTTGCGGCATCTCCATCAAACCCCAGACTTCTTCAGCTTAAATGTCCCCAAACTTCTCCATATTGGTTCATGGGCGAATGTTTCATTATGTGACATTTATCTGCTAATTTGCATGTTCCACATTAGTCAACTGCAGCGGTTGTAGGTTGAATAATCTCTCTCTCTCTTCCTCTTCACCTCTCTCTCTGTCCCTCAGATGACAGTAAAAGGAAGTGGGCTTTTGTAAAAAGCTTTAATGACAGCCATCCTACGTTTATACTCCAGTCTTATATGAAGGTGCTCAAACGGGTTTCCTGGAGCAGTCATGCGACACCGAGCAGATTAGAGCTTCAATCCGGATAAAGGGGGCCTTTTATATACAAATCAACTTCAAATCACTTTTTAAGCCACTTAGATATACACACCAAGGCAGAATGCTAATGCACTTTTCATTGCTGCAGCTTAGGGAATGGAAGGAGATTAGATGAATTGGTGTCACTAAGCGAACCGTGTTCGAGGGGGGTTTTAACTTAATTTTATGAAAGTAGCACATATGCACCTTTCGGTTCCAGCAGGGATGTTTGCGCGTTTGCTATGCGTAATTTGGAGAACCAAGATCAATATAGTGATTGATTCGATGCAGAGTTCACACCGAATTCCTGGCCAACTTGTTTCATGGGCCCAGTTATTACTGACCATAAAAATCCAATTTGAGTGGATAACTGAGATGCAAGTCTTCAGTATGGATAAAATGCTTTTCACCTATATTAATTTAATTTATAATTTGCCATGTGATTTTTATCAGAGCACATGATGCCAGTATGTGATCACAAAAATCAGAGCAGCTACTCTCTTAATTTATGCAAACAATTTAGTCCTTTGAAATAAAGACTTTACATTGATAAAGTGAAGTTGTTTCAGATACAACAATGAAGAACAGCCGCTCTGATGGAGGTGGGAGGAAGGGGGACCACATGACTAAAAACAGTATTGTTGGAGGGTCTGTTAGCGGAGCCGCCTGCCTGCTGCTGCCTCCCTGTCGTACAGTGGAACCAGCAGCTCTCCCCTCCCCCATTCATTATTTAAAATAACTCACCCCTTTATGAACAAAATCTTCTTTGACTGTCCATATTTCACTTTGCTGAGCGTTTCTTTGTTCATTGCATTAGAAGTGGAAGTCTGTTTTCACCGACCCCCAAAAAACACCATTAATAAATATGCATATTTTATCCTATTAAATATGTTCATAAGATCCAGTATTTCAGATTATTTATTAAATTTGAGGGCGTTGTGCCGCAGTGTTTGGAAAAGGCTCGTGCGTAAAAGTTTGGAGACGTTATTTTACGCTCGGACAAATGATCACATTCTCAGATAATAAAATGATCAACTGGTGATCCAACTTTCATATTGGCCAATATTTGCAAACAGCCGCCTGTAGAGGCATCTACTCCCCTCCCCTCTTTCTCTCCCCCCTCCCGTTTACTCTCGCCCCCGAGCTCCTCTGTTCTCCGTCTTCACTCCTCGGTCGTTTGGCGGTGCATCGATAATACTGCACTCGTCTTCCTTTTGATGTTCTTATTCAACACAGGACCTTAATACCAGTGTTTTAATGTCACGTCGCGAAAGACTCTTAACAAAATGGAGCTATCAAACAAACTCCGTTGGGACCAATTCCTGATTTTGGCAGCAGCACTTATGTCACCTGCATTAACGTAAGTGCACTTGAGAGCGCCAGGAGACTTGATGTTACATGCGGGTTGTGGCTACATGTTATTCGGCAACAGTTGAGATAAGTTATTGTGTATAGTTTAGCATTTAAATGAATATCTTCCTTATTCAGCTAAAAACTGAGACATCTGTCTCTGATTTCACAGGCTGATTTAGTGTAATATTAAAACTCTGGAATCAATGTTTACTGATTTCTTAGTCTTTAACAAGTCTAAAGTAAGCCATGAAGAAATCAGTTTGAATCTCACTGTTATTTCTCCATAAGATACATTTGGCAGTTGGATCTGTTTTTAATACTTCTTAGCTGGATAATCTGTTTGGAATTATATTTTCCCTGCTTTAAGCAACTACCATTAGAGCTGCATCTGTAGAGACACTGTAGCAAATACTTTCATACATTTTGTTGCTAAGTGTATTTAGAAAATCCTATAGATAAGACAATGATTTTGTGGAATAACCTTAAATCTTTACTGGTTGTCCAAAGTATTCCAAACAATCCTCCCACTCTTACATACTTCTCTGGATTTGACTAATGAACTCCTGACCAGCTCTGATGACACCCCCCACCAACTCTCTCTCTCTCTCTTTCCCTCTCTCTCCCTGCAGGGTGCTGTGTAATGATATCCTCAGCCTGAAGGTGGCAGGAGATCCAGTGCTAACCCCTAACTCTGTGTGCCTGAGGCTGGCAGGCCTCAGTAAACGTCAGATGCGGATGTGTGTGCGGAACCCCGATGTGACAGCGTCTGCCCTGCAGGGCATCCAGGTGGCCATCCATGAATGCCAGCACCAGCTCCGGGATCAGCGCTGGAACTGTTCCTCACTGGAGGGCCTTGGCAAGCTGCCCCACCACAATACCATCCTCAACAGGGGTGAGAGTCTGAGGCAAGCCAATGGTAGTCAATATGAGTGGCCTGGGGTTTATGGGAGACAGGTGTAGGTATGAGAATAGAGACTGTTCTGTATACAGGTGGATTACATTTTTGGAGCTTCACTGTTTATCAGTTTCATCTGTCTGAGTGTGTTCCTCCTGCCCCCAGGTTTTCGCGAGAGTGCCTTCTCCTTGGCCATGTTGGCAGCGGGTGTGGCTCACTCTGTGGCCTCGGCTTGCAGCATGGGCAAGTTGCGGGGGTGTGGCTGTGAGGCCAAGCGTCGCCAGGACGATGACAAGATCCGGCTGAAACTCACACAGCTGCAGCTGCAGACCCTGCAGAAGGGTGGGGTAGGCATCGACATCACGCAGTCATTGCCCTCGGAGCTAAATGGTCACCATAGCAACCTGCCCACTAACCTGCGCTCTACTCACCCCTCCGCCTTGCTCAAGCCTTTACCAGATGAGCTAAGCTCTATGCAGGACACCTGGGAGTGGGGGGGGTGCAGTCATGACGTCCGTTTTGGGGACCGGTTCTCCAGAGACTGGCTGGACTCCCGCGGGTCTCCAAGAGATATTCATGCTCGCATGAGGATACACAACAACCGTGTGGGGCGACAGGTGAGAATAATATGCTTATCCACTGTGTTCCTTATGTCTTGCTCATGTATTATCATGGTAATTGGTGCAGTTTGATTTGTTCATGTTATTTATCTTTCTTCACACAGATAGTGACTGACAACATGACTAGGAAATGCAAATGTCATGGCACATCAGGGAGCTGTCAGTTTAAAACCTGCTGGCATGTGTCTCCAGAGTTCCGACTTGTGGGTTCTTTACTCAGGGAGAAGTTTCTGTCGGCCATCTTCGTCAACTCTCAGAACAAGAACAATGGGGTTTTCAACCCTCGAACAGAAAACAGCGCCAGTGGAAGCACAAGGGGAATCAACGGAGGGCGGCGTCGAAGCATGTCCAGAGAGCTGGTGTACTTTGAGAAGTCTCCCGACTTCTGTGAGCACGATGCGTCCGTTGACTCTCCAGGTACACAAGGACGCATCTGCAACAAAACTAGCTACAGCACAGACAGCTGCAGCTCACTGTGCTGTGGCCGTGGGCACAACATCCTGAAACAGACACGCAGCGAGCGCTGCAATTGCCGATTTCACTGGTGTTGCTACGTGCTGTGCGAGGAGTGTCGTCTCACAGAGTGGGTCAATGTGTGCAAGTAGATACCAAACATCCCAGTTCTTGCTGCTTTTACTCATCCAGGACTCAAGATGGCGAGCCTGTCCCTTCGCCCACTCCTGTTGTTCAAGCTTTTGTTTTGCTCCTTGTGTAACTCTTCCAGAGAATCTGTTTATCCGCCCCTTTCCTTTTTTTGGTCCATCATCTGGGATCTATTTTCTCTTTGTAGCCGCTGTTATTCTCAAAATGCCAAGTCAGAGATTGAAGAGGTGACTCATGCCATTTGTCTTGCCATGGTCTGTTTAGACGCTGCCCTCTCAGCCATGAAAACGGCCTATACCCCATCTTTTCTATCCCACAAAAAAGAGGAGCAACAACAGAGAAACATTTCTGTTTCATGTCAATGTCGACATGCTGACTTATCTTATTGTACAGTAGCAGTGTATTTTAATGTTTACATGTATATTTGTAAATGTGTTATTATTAATATTATTATTGTATTAGAGCTTGTCTTTTTTTGAATAACAGACTGATGGTGGCCAAGTGGCTCAGGATGGTGAACACAGTGGTCTTTAGACGATGTCTCATTGCAATTTCTCTATGTAACTGGGATCCTCTAATGATATTTACTCAATTTGTATATTTTGCACCTGCAACTCAGATGGAGCAACAATAGTTATTTAGGAATCAATCTCAGTATTCTTCTAGACAAGGATTTTACTAATAGAAGAATACAAGAAAGAGGATTTGATAGAGAACTTTCTTGCAGAAACAAGGCAGAGGGCACATGCAGGATGTTTTAAGCTCATCAATTCTTGTATACTAGTAAAACTCAAGATGGGAAAGTTGATAGAAGATCAGCTTTGAAAACAGACTCAACTAATTATTCCAATTTATTTATACAATTGTAACAATAGTAATTACTTCATGAGAATGGTTGCTAGTGCTCATGTTTTTTCATATCAATATTATGACAGAAATATGCTTCCTCTCGGTATAACTGTAATGTGATGTGTGTCACTTTCCTATGAAATCGTGACTGAGCTCTTGATATTATGTGCTTGCTTTTGTCCATTTCATCAGCACTCCTTAGATTCTTCCCACATGTAGTACATGTCAAAGTGAGAGATGGACCTACTTTAGTCTTGAAATGATGCTGAGGGGTGTGTGTATGTTTGAGTGTGTGTGTCTGTTGCTGTGTAAATGGGGGGTAAGCTCTATGCACTACAGATTTGGGAGGTGAGAGCCTTTTTTATGGCCACTCCATGCTGAGAGAAGGACTTTTTATGGCTGCAGGATATTGTTTCCTTAAAGTATGACTTTTATTACTGGAGAGAAGCATCAAGAGAGCAGAGAGTGGGGGTGATTATACCAGTCTTTGCTGTGTGAGCATCTGAGGGGATCATCTGTCCAGAGTTCATAGCCAAGGAAGGGACTTACTGAACCACGTGCTGCTGGGACGCTGTATCCCTGTTACCTGGGAGACAGACTACACAAACATAAACACATGCACATAAATACACGCATGTGTTTATGTACAAAGGGTGTTACATGTAGAAATACTGGCACTGATGCACAATCAAAAGCATGCATGCTGGTGCGCACACATGAACTGTAGATTTAGCAAAATGCTTTTGTCACCACTTGACTTGATTTATGACAGTAGCATTCCAAGATATCTTAGATAATCCAAACTGTCTCCATGCTCGGCCTGCTGGGAAAACCTCTTCTGCCACATAGGATTTAATGCCAGTTAAGTCTTGTTTGTATGGACTTTGGTAAATATCCCTTGACTCCTGAGGAATGGCAGTGCCAGTGGCTGAATTGACTGTTCCGTCTTTTTGGTATTTAGCGAAGGAGTAAAGGGGAGACAGTGAGTGGTATGGAATGATAAGGGACTGGATTTCTGGTTTGCATTTCTTCATTCCTTTATCATTTCACCCTGGAGCTGCTGCAAAAGGGAATTTCCTGTCACTGTTTCTCCCATGTGTGAGACAGAGGTTGGTGGACAGCCTGGGATTGCTTTCTCTCTCTCTCATCGCTCTTTTTCCTCTCTTTCCCGTTCTCCCCCTCATCGTTGCAGACAGAGACACATGCATAGCAACACATTGACTGCCCCCCGAGTAATGACATCCAGACTGGGCTGAAATTAAAGAGAGGCAGGCCGAGAGAGGAAGTTAGGAGAGATAAAAGTTACCCACTTTGATTGACAACATGATTATATGTATAAAGTAAGGCGATTTAGTGTGTTTAGTTGGATATAAAGATAGGGAGATAGATCCTTGCTCTACATACAGCAGAGATGCAGAGGCAAAGGGACAAATGGGGTATGGAGAAGGGGGTGAATAAAGTGTACTCTGTATAAATACATGCCTCAAAACATCTGCTTCTCAACTCCCCTTTCATTTTTGATGTGGGACAGGCAGAGAAGGAGAGCGGGAGAGAAAACACAAGGAGCCAGCTACCCAGAACATCAAAGCCCCTGCCCTCAACGTGCAGGCCCTCATTAGTTCAGCTAGCAGAACCAACGAGACTTGTGATTGTGTTTGCTGGGGTGCACGCTGGCAGACACTTCAGAGGAAAGGCTCCTTTAAGTCATAACTCCCCACCCTACCTCTCCTGCCACCACCCGAACCCGCTGTAACCCCCCTGTAACCCTCTCCGAACTCCCCGCGCACACAAACTCGGCATGCTCCCCCACCATCCACTCCACCCCATAATCTGGTCTGCAGCTGCAAACATCTGCTCCCCTCTTTATTCCTCTGCCTTCACCACTGAATTGATAAACACGTCTATTACTGGACCACTGACTGACACGCAACAGAGAGGAAGAGTGAGGCAAATGTTGGATTCACCTATGGCTGCAGGGCTGGCTCAGGGGTGTGTCATTTAATCACACTTGGTTGTTTTTTTGTTGGCGATGGGGGAAAAAACTATTTCTTCCGAGTTCCTAAATATATTGTCACCTGAAAACCACATAAATATACAACGTCACCTTTTGAAAAACTAAATATTGTTTTGAAAAATCTGTACTCAAGCTTATACCTGCTAGAATATTGATTCAATCTATGTTTTGTTGCCCCCTGTCACCTCATTATCTGTGACACTCAGAGGCCTGCTGCCAGGAAGTATCACTTGGCATCCTATTACAGTCAGCCATTTACTTATTCATTAAGATGATTCCTGTGTTAATTATTCAAGAATGTTTGCCTTCAGACTCTCTGTTACATTTAATATTGGTTTACTTGTTGAGCTCCTGTAACAGCACCAAAAAAATGCCTATTTGCCACTAAGGATATTGTGTAAATCATATAATTAAAAGATGGACTCTGCATTTGATTCACAAAAGCAAAAACACGCCTCAAAATTTGTGATGCTGATGTTATGTAGAAATATTTTTCGTGCTTTTATAAGGAGATAGTTCAAGCACAGCTGCCCTCCAGCAGCCCTCCTGGCTTTTAACAAGTCATCAGGAATGACAAACGTGAGAGGTGTTCATGGCAAAACCCAACTCTCGCGAGAACTCACAGTGCCACAGCCGTAGCTCATCGCGAGACTAGCATCCAGTCTCTCTGCCTGAATCCAGCTGGTATCCTGCCTGCCGCTGACGGGTAAGTGTGAATGAGATGCAAATGGTGAAAATACTCGAAGATGTACACAAGAATTAAAGGTGACCGCGGTGTATTTGGCGCTTTTTAAAAATGCCTATAAGCGTTTCTCGGCAAATAAACGACCGTTAATCGACGACATCAGGCCGACTGGTGCGTTTGTCGTGACTGTACGAGGGGATTATAGCAACACAAATTGACCTGGAGATTTTTTTTTTAACATGCCGAACATATTAGCTAATATCATAGCTAACAAACTACACTCGAATAATTGTCGTGTCGAGCTGTAAGAAACGGTTTAAAATGCATCGGCTGCTCGGACTGCAGCATCAGCCGTCTTCCCCTCGCATTATGACAAATGTACATGGATGTGCGACCACTGCAGCTGTAACGGGCTATGCTAGCAGCTACTGCCTGTGCATTTGATAGAAATGAATGAAAACGGAGCTAATCAGTGACAGCATCAGCTACAAACGCTAAAATAAACCAAAATGAAGGTATTGCAGAGATGATAGTGATGCTCCACTGCCGCACTAGAGACTGTGGCTGCATTTTAACACCCCTGTTAACACCAAATGCACCTCAGGTAGAATATGTTAGCACAAGTTGACAGCACAGTTGGCATGTTAAAGGGCCCATGGCATGAAGAACCACAGAAATGTACAGTTCAAACCCTCTCCCCCATCAGTGCTAAAGGATGTGTGAACCACTCAAACTCACAGCCTTAGGTTTATGTGTCATTTTGTAGCATGAATTGATTGTTGGCTTTTCTTCAACTGCCTGCAAACAGCATAAAAGGTAGGCAATCTGCACCACATGAAAGCTGATCCCCATAACAGAGATCCAGCATGGCGGCCGGTTTTCCCAGTGAGCTGTCACAGTGCAAAGCAACAGCCTTTAAGTCAGGTCAGCTGCCTGCCGAGGTGTGAAGTACGCTTTTACAGGCTCTCCTCTGAGGTGGCTTCAAGCCGTAATGAGGTGGTAATGTTGAGAGTTGCTTTTGAAGAGCTACTGTCTCGCCGCATGATTTTTTTTTGGTGTGGTTTTAACTCTCTAAACGTGGTTTACAGTGTGTTTGTTTCTATGTAGAGAAAGTGGTCTTCTGAGTTCCTTGTGTAACAGTTTCGTTGCAGTTGAAGTGAGAGCCGCCAGTCATCATGGGAAACATCTTCGGGAACCTGCTGAAGAGCCTGATAGGCAAGAAGGAGATGAGGATTCTTATGGTGGGGCTGGACGCTGCTGGGAAAACCACCATCCTCTACAAGCTGAAGCTGGGGGAGATTGTCACCACCATCCCCACAATCGGTCTGTGGGGAGCGAATTAATGTCTGTTAGTATTAGATAAAACATGCGTGTCGGAGTTTGTCCAGCTGAATCATTCTGTTTTTTATTCAGGTTTCAACGTGGAGACAGTGGAATACAAGAACATCAGCTTCACTGTGTGGGACGTGGGTGGCCAGGACAAGATCCGTCCCCTTTGGAGACACTACTTCCAGAACACCCAGGGTGAGCCAGACCAACAGACTCCTAGATGATGCACCAGTCCGCCATGTTTTTAGAGTTATTAAAGCCTCTCCAGTCCTGTTGCAGATCCTGCAGCACACGCTCGCCCCCAGCACCTGAGGGCATATCTGACTAATGCTTTAGATGATGTCATTTGCATACAGGCTCCAACTGTTCCAAATTATCATCGTCTTAGTCATGTTGAAAGCCTGGACAATGATTAAATGTGGTTTAACAGTCTGTTTTTCTTTTTAACAATGTGATGTCGAAATGCATTTGGTGGAAACTCATTGTGGTACAGTAGAGCTGATGTTTAACCTGTAAAAAGTGTCACTGCTCCATGCTCTTCCTTCTCCTGCAGGCTTGATCTTTGTGGTGGACAGCAATGACCGTGAGCGGGTCAACGAAGCTCGGGAGGAGCTGATGAGGATGCTGGCCGAGGACGAGCTGCGGGATGCTGTTCTCCTCGTCTTTGCTAACAAGCAGGTATCGGCTTCCTTGCATCTGCTCTTGTTTTTTCCCCCTTTTCTGCCCATTTACATCCACTTCCTCACTAATGGAAGCTTCCTGACTGACATCCTGTACTGTGTGGCTTCTATTCAGGACCTGCCCAATGCCATGAATGCTGCAGAGATCACAGACAAGCTCGGCCTGCACTCCTTACGTCACCGCAACTGGTACATTCAGGCCACCTGCGCCACCAGCGGAGACGGCCTCTACGAGGGCCTGGACTGGCTGGCCAATCAGCTGAAGAACAAGAAGTGAAGGGCCCAGTCGGGAGAGTGGGGAAGAGCCTGGGTGCCAGCTCCAGGTAGTGGTTATAGTGGGTCCATTGTGTTTACATAGACAGGAAATGCTGAAAAGCTCCCAGGGGGTGACTCTCACTGGCTTTCTCCCCCCAAATACTTCTATTTTATTTCCTTTATTTAATTTGTTTGGGTCTGTGGTGAGCATTTTTAATCATTTACAAACCAATGGTGTCAAAGTTAACCTAAATGATTTTCACTCTATAAACTAAATACATAAATATTGGGATATAATAGTATAATGTTACTGTAAAACTATGTGAATTTCCCCTACTTTGCAGTCTATGACCTTTGACCTCCATGAACATTTAATTTGTTCAAAAACTGTCTAGACTTACGACGGCAGAGCAGCCTTCCCTCAGATACTATAAACTTGGTGTAAATTATAAAGAATGTCATAATAGTATAGTGGGAGTACTATTACTATGTCAGAATACTATCACATTGTTTAAAAACAGTATACTCCGATAAATGTAATGTCGTAATTTATTGTCCATACAGAAGTTTTTACCACCACCAAATTGTTGCTGTTCAGAGCTCAATTTATATTTATTAAAATCTTAAGTTCGTTCAGATTTTATTTCAACGTGTTATGTTTATTTCAGTTTTTTTTTTTATTTGACACAAATTCTGCGGACACACTGGATAATCTTAATACATTTTTTGTCAACATTTATTTATTTATTTATTTATTCATAGCTTTATTTATTGATTTCGTTTTCCACCATATGGTTTCTCTCCCTTTATTGCAATGTGCATTTACTGCTAAGGCAGCTGGTGGAAAAAAAAGAAACGAAAGCCCCAGTATCACTGTACATTACTGCTTCCCAATCTGCATGGAGATATCCCAGTACTGGCTCGTGGGCTTGTAAGAGCTGTGAACTACTGCAGGCCGCTGCTGTATATAAAGATTTGTTCTTAGTCGACTTGCCTGGCTCAATAAGGGTTAAAACAATTTCTCTGGCATCAGCGAGGTGTGATATCTAAACTGATACAGATGACAGAACAGGCACACTGTACCAGCTCTGTGGCTTAGGAAAAAAAATGCTGCTATTGGCCTGCCCTGTGGAGAGTGATGCAGCACAGCATGTGATTGGCAATATTAGAGAGCTTACATGGTTCTGAATGTTTATTTTTTAAATCGGTTTGTGCGAGCAGCTGCACCGTATCCATCGAAAAGAACTCACATTGCTTGTCATCCTGATTTGATCATCCCTAACTGGCGTGACATTATGTGTGTATCTTGTGTTAACCAAATCTCCGTGTATCATGTTGCACAAAATAACTCTAGATGCATTATTGTTGTACAAAATGTAACGTCCGTTTTGGGGTTTTTTCTTGTGTTTTTGAATGGAGTGTTAATTTATTTTTTGGATTTCGGTGTTGTTGTTTTTTCTTAAGTTGCTAAGTAGATCTGGCAGTTGTCTTTTTCAGTTTTCACACAAAACACTTGCAAAATAGGAGAGAGGACGATCGTAATACTGCATCATAAGGCATGTTAATAATGTACAAGATCTGTAATAAAAGTGAATTATAATAGCCTGTTTCCTCAGACTATATTTGTTAGTCAAAATCACCGCTGCTGGTTGGAACAATGCTGTACTAATACATGTTATGGATTTAGTGTAAAGTTTACCGAACAACCTTCTAATATGCAAAAGCATGCTTTTCTATGTCAGCGCAACTGTATATATGTTTATGTAACGAGAAAAGTATACCCTGGTATTCGCGGTTAAATTGAAAGTGCTGTTGATACACCTGTAGATATTGGGGTCAGTGTGTTGGCAGATACGTATTACTGACAGCAGCTTGTGCGTGTGTGTGTGTGTGTGTGATGTGCCCTCTATTCTGTTGGTGTGAAAATTGTTTTTGTGGCCTTATTTTGCCAGTGGTTCATTTCTCTTTGATAACAGGTTTGTATGTGGGAATGTCCAGCATTCAATTATCTTCACCTACGATCTGTGACACACTCGCAGTACTGTTGTGGCTAAACGTCCCCCTTATTGGTGGATTTTAACTTGCATACCAACAAAGGCTGCGCAACATTCCAACTGATGATGTGTTTTTAGAAAGGAAAACCCTTGAAAATGATTATTTAAATTAATGAGTAGAATATTATCAAGAGAAGGAAATGGAAAAACAACACTTAAAGGTGCAAAAGTGTTGAATGATTTAATAATTCCTGGCACTACATCGATCAATAAAAGAGACCAAAACATACATTTGCTTTGCCTTACTCATTTTTTCCTTGATGTCATTTTCTGCTCCTTGCTTTTATATGCTTGTTTGCTTGATCTCAGCCTTTCCCACGCAATTTTAGGATCCCTGCTAACTCTACCTGTCTTTCACTGATACATCCAGAATCTATAAGTATGCAAAAAAATTTAAGAGTCTAACACAAGATGTCTGTTACTTAACTGAAACGTTCATTTTATATGTGCACTGGAGGTTTCAAGCTCCACATTGTACTTGTGTAAGCTGCATATCAGGCCACAGTTGGCTCCCAAACTGATTCTGATGTCACAGTGTCCTTTGTGCGTAGTGTTGAACCCAGATTTAAGGTGAACACACAAACTTCCCCTCTTCTCAGCAGATAAATGTGAAACGCCCCTGATGTCCCAAAAACTGCAAGGTCAAACATCCAAGTGAAGTAACAATAAGTTGACATTTTTTTTGAGTGAAGTCGGATTTAAACCGTGGTCAAGATTCTGATTTGATGATTCATTTTAACTGGATAAGCTGTTTGCTGTACCAGTTGCCAGATAAATAAAAAGCACATATTACAAGCTTTTTTTCTTATTGAAAATGCAGTGGTGGACACAGGCAGGGAAAGAACAGGTCAAATAGGTGGGAAGGACATGGATCAACATCGCCTCTCTCCTTTGTCCTTTCCTAACTGCTGTCATCAAGAGAAGTTTGGCACAATCAGGTAGTTTCCCTGTGGAATTGCTGCACTCCACAGAGAGTCATTTTGTCTGAGCCAATCAGAGGTCCATGTAGGGGAGAGTGCCGCTGTGTCTCCAAGGGTGTGACAGCAGTATGTGAGTCAGAGTTGCTCCCAGGGCCACCAGCCCCCAGGGCCCCCTGCAGGACGGCTACAATAGTAGCCCCAGGGCGGATGCCATAGCTGGGATTCCCACCCGTAACCGGGACACCTTCGCCCAGGGCACAGACACACTGGCAGCAGCCCCACAATCAATTCATCAATCTCTGAAGGGAGTGGCAACTGCAAAAGGCCACAGCAGGCACCCCTCACAGCTCGCCTTGGAAGGGACAGGGCCACCAGGGCTGACACTGAGGCTGACACCATGGCGGCGGCGTGAAAGTGCCAAAGTCTGCAGAAACCCTGGGATCATCTGACCTTAATCAAAGCCACTGTTCTCGACGAACCCACAGAGAAAACCTCATCAGAATGTGGCAAAAATAATCACCAAAAATGTATTTGTTTGTTCTGCCATGGTGACATTTTACAACTTTTAAACTGTCTCAGTCTTTTCACTCTGACTGATGTTTATGTAAGAGCACAAGTGACTCAGTTTTTGAGTGAAGATTTCATCCAACCTCTTAAGCAGCGATGTTTAAGTGTGTAAGTGGATTTATAGCTGCTGATCATTTTATTAGAGGTGATTTGAAACTGCACCAAACCTTCATTAAATAATGTAAAAATAACCATGCATGTGCAAACCACTGACTCAGTCCAGCTTCCACAGTCTCTACAGCAGCTCTGATATCCAATCACCAATTCCCAGACTCTGTCTCCTCCTGCTGGACAGAAAACTGCAGAGGGAGGAGAGTTATGAGTACAGGCTGATGCACAATTAAGACAATAATGTGCACTTCATCAGCATGTTACTGTAAAAAACAAAAGGCTTTAGTTTTAATACTTTATTCCCTCTTTGTGGCTTTTATTATCAGCTTGATTAAGAGATGAAGAATAGAATTACATTACAGTGATCTGAGTCACTGTCATTCAAATTTCCTCCACAAAGATATCCTCAAAGCGACTGGGGACTGTTCAGCTGCCTCTCATTCAAAAAAAATAAGATTAACAGTGCGCCTGTCAGAAGCGGTTACTGATATCAATCCATTAGCGGCCAGTTTTCACTCATGTTCAGGAATCTTGCCTGCTCCGAGGCCATTTTCTCAAATTAAGCGTGTTCTTGTTTTGGGTTCAGAAGTCACTTGCCTGTCTGACAATGTGCCCATTGTGACAGGCTGCTCCATACGCATCAAAGAGGTGATTAACCAGTTGACAGGGCTGTGGGGACAATACTGCTCTTTACAGGGAGAAACAGTGCAGCCACTCAGAGCTCTGGGTGCTGAGTGGGAGACCACAGCTCTGCTTCCACATACAGAGGCTAACAGAAACCAAAATAGCTGCACATAAAGTCACATATAGGAGACACGGTGCAAAAGAATCAGCTTACAGGCAACAGTTTGCTCTGTTAGAGGATGGTATTAAGCTTCTGCATGCAAGCTGTTGGACATCTGTGTCTGTATTTTTATTTTTTACTTTTTATCAATGTTGCTATAAAATACAATACATTCAATCTTTATCTATTTTGAAATATTCCGCAGATATCTAAAAGATAGCTCAGTGCAACGACTGAGGCAAAAAAAAAGAGAAAAAATGACGGACCAGCCTCTGATTGGTGAATAAGTCGGGCTCCTGGCCAATCAGACGTCTTTCTCTGGGAGGGAAACCCCCGAGTCAGAATAAACTGCAACTTGTTCGCCGTTTTCAGTTTTGCAATTGATTTGAGCGATTTATCTGCTCTTATTAATGTTTGGAAGAAGAAGTTTCATGTATCCTTCAGTTTCACTTCATGATATTGTTTTTTTTCTCTCTTTCCTATCTTACTAAAACAGAGTGAGACTTGAGATCATTTTTGAATCCACTACATCTTAATCTATTTTTTCCCCCTCCTACACAACACTGGATATTTGGAGGACTTTATACACCTGTGTGATGTGTTGATATCTGGGTATCAACATGAACCAGTGGAGAGTCCTGTTACTGTGTGGGACTTTATTGTGGAGGCTACAAACAGCAAAACCCCAAACACATGAAGGTAGGAGAGTTTATAATTCTATATTGGAAACCTTGTTTTGCTGTAG
>OMNN01027970.1:0-19916 GCA_900302755.1 Chromis chromis
GGGGTTAAAGTAGAGATGAAAGGGCGGCCATTGCCTGCTGATGACTGATAGCATTCAGCAGGGCTTTGGCTGATGTCTGCCTGATAACACAGAGGACGGCTCAGTCACTCTTCAGGCAGAGGGGAGCCTTGGAGCAGCCAATCAGGAGCCAATGGAACAACTGAACAGTAGCTGTTCAATATGGATGTAATTCCTGAGATTTGTGTATTAGAAACCCACTTTCTGACATTGGAAGGGCTACGTCCAACAGTTTTTGTAACTTTCCAACAGAGACCACATGACAGTCTTGCAAATTTTACTGAAAGACGCCAGATATGCAAATGCGTAGGTCTGGTCTGAAGTTCTCCCTCAAGGTCTAAAACTCTTTTTGCATGAGCAACACAGTGACTGCCTTCCAGTTGTATGATTCATTGCACTGGGACTACAAGACATGCAAAAGACATCAGTGAGGCAACCCGGGACAACACATCATACAACCTTTGCTTTGTTCCAAACATGGTCGACCCTTAAAAAATAGTCGACCCTTAAAAAATAGTTTGACATCACAGGAAATAAGCTATCTTGAAGACTGATACCGCTATAATGTGTGTCCAGGAATTTCTGTTGCAAAATTGCAATGAGAACAAGACTCCACAAAGTCACTACACCTCGCCAAAGAATATACATAGAATCACATAAAAACACAATGTTTGGTTTTTAGACTTTATCTTTGGCACCAATAAAAAAAAAAAAAAAAAAAAAAGAGGGTATATTATGCTGATCATGTGTTTGTAGGTGGATTTTGTCACTAGCTGTGGTTCCATAATGTATTTTTATGTGCATTTTGGATGTATTACATTAGATAAAGTTAATGGAAATGGCAAATTTTCAAAAAAAACGTTCCAAATTTCCCAAATTAATTTTTCCACTTGCTTTAGGTTTCTTCCTTTTTCGAATAAGTTCTGACATATCAATCATCAATTTTTTCTGCCTCTTTCGTTGTCTTCATCTCTGGACAACATGAAACATGGCCAATAGCAGCTGACATGAGAGAATAATTGTAACTTTTTTCTTAGAAAATGTCCCTTCCTGACTCTCTAGTAGATGGCAAAAGTTTTGCTTGGCTTTTCTTCTACTTCGAGGTTTTTCAATAGCAAACGACTGGTTTTTGCCTCTTTCTTCTTCTACTCTGTTTATTACCGCCAAGTACAGGGTAGCGTGTACCGCCACCTTCTGACTAAACTATGCTGCTTCGTTTATTCGTTTTAAAGCAGTTAATGGAAACAAACCTAATTGACATTTTCTTTTTCTTTTTTCAAACATTTGCAAAAGTTTGGCTCAAATTTGATTGACAATTTGAAGTTTGAAATTTGAGTCCGGCTAGTTGGTTTTCAGTCTCTATGTTAAGTTGCTGGCTGCTACTGCGGCTTCATATTTACAATACCAACATAATATCAATATCAATCTTCTTATCCAACTAGCAGCAAGACAGCGAATTAAACTCCTCCTTTAAGTGTTAAGAATCAATACTGTTGCTATGGCAACCTACGATATAATCTAACTGTGAATGGCAATATAAACTATCGACTGGAGATATGGTCATATTTTCAGTGCCAGCCAATAGAGAAAAAGAATTTTGGTGTATTCAAGTAGATAAGGAATACAGCATGTGTGAAGGACAAACACACTTATGAACAGAGACCTGTGCAAACAATACACACCCCTCAAGTTCACACTCGCGTGTTTCCTGCGGGATAACCTCTGGTCACGTGACGCCTTTTAAAAACCAAAACTTCTCTTTTGGTTTGGCAATGTCGAGGCAGTGACACAGAAAAGCCTCGTCAGTCCATTCTCATCCTCTAAAACAAAGAGCACTACAGCAGTAAAGGGTTGGAGGGGAGGGTCAGGGGTCAAAGAGCACATGTTCCAGGAAAGAGTTGTCCCCTAATGTTTTGTAGGCTGGTTTTAACAGCCGGACTGAGCCAAGACAGCGTGACGACAGGCATGTCTGTTAAAACAAACAATCCCCACTTCATGTTTCACTGCAAGTTTGCTGTAAATCCTAAGAAAATAATAAAAAGTTGCATTATAAAGTGCTTTCCTGCACTCGCAAATCACCTAGCCTGTATAAAACCCCCCTTGCTATCCTTACTTCATGTGCCATAAAATACTGTCTAAAGAGAAAGTTGCAGCATCACATCTATGTTAATGATAAATAGGTTGATGCGTTAAAATCTGCTTACAAATGTGATTTAATTCCAAAATTTACCATCAGATCAAGCAGTACATCAAACCAAAAATCCCGCCAAGAGCTTGCATCATAAAGTCCTGTTGCTGCGTTAGAAATCTTTCGCAAACTTCTGATAAGAAACATCACACAAAGCTCAATAATCAGCTTTGTAAATAGTACTATCAGCGCTAAAGGAGTTCAATTTATCCAGACAGTCTGAATAGTAAAACCTGAAGCAGCAATTACACATCGAGGTGCCAAGAACAAACAGGGAATGCGGCGAGTCATTCAACTGGAGCCGATAACTCAATGCCATGTAACAAACTGCAGCCCGTGCAGCACATTTGAAGTAAAGTTGCTCTTACCAGACAGACGCAGGTGATGCAGGGGTTGTCGGTGATGTTGGGGATGTGGAGGACCTCGCCTTCATTCTCACAGCTGGCTTCAGTACCTGTGAAAGACAGGAGGAAGGTTGAAGGCAGCAGAGCTGAGAGTGAAAAATGGGTCTGGACTTTTGCCTCAGACCGACTCACCTGATGTACTCAATCACCTGTCAGGACCAGATGATCCTGCACAGGCTTGTGTTAAATACCCCTGTCTCTGTTACGCATCAGTCAAGATCATGGAGCGAGGAGTGCACGGCAGAGCAAAACATTTCATCTGGCTTGGTGTGCAAAAATTCGCCAAAATGTTAACTATTTCACATGAATTGAGCAACGTACATAAAGATGTGGCCTAAGCATACATGTCTGCAGTTTACTGCACAAGTAGAGGTCGGATTTGTCGTTTCCAGGTAAAAACAGTGACATTCAAACCCAGGTCTTAAAAACGTGAGTCAGTCAGTTTGTTACGAGTGCAAATGTAATCTGAACCAACGACAGGAAACGACCCCAAACACATGGGTTTATGGGTAGAAGCAGGCAGATGTCAACATCTCAGAGCCAACAGAGCTGCAGCAGAAAGAGACAAGGTCCAGACTGATGCTCGACTGTCTGGACTCAGGTTTGCTTTGAAATTAAAATTTCTTTTCTCAGTGTTGGAAGTGACAATGATTCCTCCTATACTGACTGCTCGGTTTGCTCTCATTAACCCTGTTTCTCCATCAGGACCATTTAAGGTTAATCCAAAAACTGCTTCTAATACCAAGATTTCACACTGACACTTGTAAACACATGTTGTAAATTTCAAATAACAAACCAAGAGCATTTTAGAACAATCTCTGCTTGGTATCAGTGTAGTGTGACCACTGACTCTTGACCTGAGGACTATTTGATTTATTGTAATGTTGATTATTTAGGAACTGACCATTCCCTCAACCCTGTCAATGAACCAGAGCAATGTGCATTTAAAGAGTTTGGAGAGCAGTTGTCTGTCTTTCAGAAACCAAAAAGCACAAGTGTTGTAATACACTAGATTAAATAGGAAGTTTATCTGCACACATGTAAGATGAACTTGTTAGTATGTCAGGCTATCTATTAGTAGTAGACCAGCTCAGGATATTGGTTTGTTAAGTTAAAGATTATATATATATATGTTACAGAAGCCCAGTTTACTGTGGAGCATTTCCCCACTATGTGAAATGTTGTTATCACACTTTGGGCTATTATTGCTAGCAGGTCTTTACTGGTTTTCTGAAAGTTTCTTCTCTAACAACATTTTGTAAGATAGCATTACATTTGCCAAACATCAGTTCTTCTCATTCTTTTGTGGCATCAACAGTAAAACATACTGGAAACTATAAGCAGCTGAATGAGGTTATGTTGAACGAAATACTTATCATGCATACAGCGTTTAATTAGAGATGTAAAACCTGTTTTACAAGATTTTCACTTCAGAATAATTCACCCAGAGACATGGGAATAGAGTTTATATTAATCAGGAGCATTCGAGAGAGGATTGGGGGTCCTTCTCTACCAAATTCTAAGCATCAAGCACCTTATTTTCTGCATTCTGGTGAATTTTTATGCACCAATTTGAGCTTTTTTTTAATGCATGTGTTTGTATTGTTTTGACTATGGTTTTCTGGGCAGGACAAATGCATGTGTTCTAAATATTGAGGGTGATGTATCCCCTGCATCTACATTTGATACTCTTCTAGCACCAGGCATTATTTCAGTGGGCAAAATTGATGATCACTGCCTAGAAATGAGAAAGTAGCTTTTGTCTGCCTCTGTCTGACTTCAAGGATCCATTGTTTCCAAAAATACTCAAAATTTTGATGGTATATCTGCCACTAATATCTGTGTGAATTAAATATAGACCACGCAAGAATGAAAGGCAATAAAGGCTTAACAACAGTAACATCAGCTCACGTCTAAAAGTCCTACCAGTTAAAGATCTTAACAAAGTTTATATCGGGTCCGCGATGGAGTAAACTTAGAAGCCACTCTACAACAATAGTTCCTTTAGAGCAGCGAGTGGTGCCGTCTGTTTTTGTCCCTCCGAGTTCGGCAGTAAACTCGCCTGTGGATTTGGGCAGAGCAGACAAACCCTGCCGACTCCACCACCACTGTAAAATTTACAACCTTCGAGTGTAATTAAACTGGCAGGGCTGTAAGTGTTGGGGGGGTGAGGGAGGGAAGGCGGTGGACGGGGTGGGGAGGTGAGGAGGAGGAGGGGGGAGGCCCCGGTCTCTGAGGCCTCCTAGTCTGACAAAAAAAACGCTCCCTCCTCTGTTTTTCAGCTGCTGTGTTTGTCTCATCTGTCAGTGTAGAGATCATAACCATGGATTGATGTATTTACATAGAACCCCCGTACACCAAAGCTCTGCACTGAAGGAAATCGAATAATCTGAATCTACAGCTAGCGAAAAGCGGCGACAAGGACAAAATAGGACAGATAAAATAATCGGATAAAGCTGTTCAGAGTCATTAAAAGTGCTGGAGCTCAAGGAGACTCATAACAGAGGTCATTCTCTCTGATTGCAAAAGTTGATCTGGCTCTGACAGTCGCTTCTATTTCAGATCCAGTCTCACAAAGGCACCGTAATTCATTAGGATCCGATGATTAATGTTTGATTGAACTGACAGGACAAGTCTTGGATTTGAGTTTTAGTTCTTGCATATTAACCTCTCCAGTCCCACGCCAAAAACAAATTGTACACATTTGTGGTCATGTTCCCTTTTAATGTCTCTAATTATCCTCAGATATGGAGGGATTGCACCTTTTTCAGTTTCCAGCAGCAAAAGTAGAATTCAGATGCTTCGCTGGAGTGCTGCAGTATAAAAATACTCCATTACAGGTAAAAATGTATCATTCAAGTAAAGGTGTACTCATACCTTACAGTGACATTTTAGTGGAGCATTTAGTGGAGGTTTTTTTTATTTTAACTAATCTCACAAGCTTGTTAGATGCTCTGCGTGCATCTCAGTTTGTAAAGTAAACCCATGTAAAAGTGCAGTATTACCCACTTTAAGTAAGCTATGAAAACACTCAAGTAAAGTACAATTATCTCATATTTGTACTTATGTTCCATGACCGTGTCTCTGAATAAATCGGGCTATTTAGAAATTAAGAAATGCCAAGAAATACACATGTAAAATTTAGATCAGATTGCCTCGAAATATCTCGAAAAATCTGCCCCAATCCTGGCAGAGAGAGGCAGGAGGTGATGGGAATGACGTGCAACAAGTGCGGTGAAGTGGAGTTAAACCAGCACTGCTCCAACACTGCAGATACAGTGGTGAAGCCAGCAGGCAGGATGACCTCTGTGCCCGCTGCCCCACCTGCTGCACTGACACATTCAACAGTTCCACTATAAGACCTCAGATGGCTCAGGACGCTCAGGTCTGTGGTCCAGCACACAATAGACAGATGATACAGTGCATATTTGGGATGCCAGGTGGAGGAATCTGATCTGCTGGGATCATAATGGTGCAGCCTCCTCAGCTGATACACAGAGGCTCAGAGGTTCCCTACACTGCATCATGTCAAACAGGTACACATGTCGGACCACAGAGACCCATCTGGTACAGGTTTTGTCCCCCTCCTCCCCATCTGATTCCCATCATCACAGGAAAAGAGATAACAACCAAGAGACAGGGAACCTTTCAAATCAGAAACTGTTCTTATCAGGGGCGGATGTGCATGAAGTGGATTTTCTTGTCATGTGGATTTGAACGTTCAAAGCTGAGCAGAAAGGGAAACCTCTGTCCTGAATCAGATCCTCGCTTTTTGTGAATGAGTTTAACTACTTAAGTCGTGGAAATAAACAAGCATAATCAAATGTATTCAATCTAATGCCCTGTCAGGTCAGTAAAAGCAGGTCAGCCGCTGAAATCCAGTCCCTCACGCTGCTGTTTACGCAGCGATAAGACGCACAGAGGCCAGACTGCTGCTGCTGCTTGGCTTGCACGTAATAACGCATCCACCTTCCATTCACTTGTTTCTATTATTCTCATTCCTCCACGGCGCTGCGGGGCAAACAAACGATATCCTATGATGCAATGTGGCTGTCAAAAGGGGAGCGAGCCGGGGAGAGAGCGCGCGTTCAGACCGAGCGAGAGACAGACAGAGAGACAG
The DNA here is from genome assembly GCA_900302755.1 of Chromis chromis. Classification (NCBI taxonomy): domain Eukaryota; kingdom Metazoa; phylum Chordata; class Actinopteri; family Pomacentridae; genus Chromis; species Chromis chromis. Next base: position 6,731 of record OMNN01027970.1, read on the forward strand.
AGGCCGCTCAGGAGGGAGGACAGAGTAAAATACTGTTAAATTAGAGCTGGTTAAGGAAAGTGATTTACTTTACAGCCTGCTTTTAACTGAAAAAAGCGGGTTAATTATAACCCAAAGTGACGCAAACAACAATTTGAGTAAAGATCACTTATAATTTTACGCAGACCTTTTTCATCCTTAAAGTTTCAGATCCTTGTGTAATTTCCTTAAAGGCCGATATAAATTACTTTGATATCGACTCGTGTCATCTTGATATATGCAAGACTTTCTGCAAATAACACGCTCTGCTGCAAAGAACACGCGTGCCAGTGTGGATTTTTGGTGGATTTCTAACTCCACTGCTTCAAGTAAGAGCAGGAGCGGACAAATTCCCTGCAGGGTGGTACAGAGAGGAGAACCAGGATAAAGTATGATATCATTTTGATTTTGCACATTTTTTACTATTTTGGATACATAAAGAAAAATATAAAACTGTTGTCTGGTCATGCCAAGTATAGGAAAGAGTTTTAGAATACGCATAAGTGGCCTTCTGACAAGTAAAAGCGCTTTTCCCGCATACTGTTGGTGTTTTTGCTGTCCTCGTGATCAAGCACCACACTGGAGGTTGTCGCCAACGGTTCGTGAAGCCTTCACTTCACCACCACCACATTACTGGTAATCAGAAGCTGAAGTCACTTTGGTTTTTGGTGCGCTCTTCCCGGCAGAGTTAAAAAAAACAGGCTGGAGGAGCGAGGAGACGCGGCAGCAGACTAAATAACCAGGGGTTTGGGTAGATTTTACGCACGGTGGGTGTTGTGATGTGTTATTATGAAACCATATGATCCCTTTAATCTTACCTGTAATTAGCGGAGAGGAAGACCGGGGCGTTTGGAGCAGCAACAAAAAGTAGAGGAAAAACCTACAGGTGGACGAAGAGGGAGGGTTCGAGCAGCGGAGCAACATCCTCGGGTTCGCTCCAGAAAAAAAAAAAAGAGTTGACGGCGGAATAAATAAGTAAAAACAAATCCAAACAGTCGATTGAAGCAGCTCCACAATCAGCGTTTATCTTGTGAGCTTCTCGTCTTTATGGCAGCCGGGAGAGAAAGCCTCCTCAGTTTGTCAGTTTGCGCTGTAATGCCAAAGCGACAATCAGCCAGACGCGCGGCGATTACGGCGACATTAAAATGACAAAGACGCGCCGGCAGCCAGGAGACAGCGGGGCTGCGTATGTCCTGCGCTGATAACAGGAGTCCGTGAAGGAATCATGGACATTTGTGAAGAGAATCAGTCTCAAATCCTGCAGATATGGAAATCCTGAGAGGAGTTTTGAGGTTCGAAAACGGATTTCACTCCAGTCCGGCTGTCAGAAGAGTCCAAAACCAAAGTGACCGAGGTGATTTGGATCAAAGATAAAGACGCACATGTAGCTTTAGAACAGCTGGAGTGTTTTAAAACTCCCCGAGCGACAAGTCAGCAAGTGGAGCTTTTTCCTGCTGTAGACTCGACTCAATCTGGCTCCCAAAGTCCGTTTGACACATGGATGCTCGATGCCGACTGTCCCGGACGGAGGATTGGACTGCAGCCTCTCTCTCAAGAGCAGTGTAAAAAAAAAAAGTCGACCTGCTTCTCCTCCTCCTCCTTTTGGTATTAAAGCGGACCTGTGGTGTCGGAGCGCACCACGGAGCCAGAAAGTCCTGCCTCCTCTGTGGAAGCCGGGACCTCCTCCTGCCTCCAGAGTCAGACCTCTCCAAAACCTCCCCAGACCCTCTGTGGTCCTGTGATTCAAGGTCTCCTGCAGAAACCCCCCCAGACTTCATTCTGCAACTTGAAGTTTTTAAAAATGACAACACATCAGCTTCTGTTTGCCTGCTACTGGATTTCTGAGTACTATAAAACTCTATGTGAATGAGGAGAAAGAGAGGGGAGCTTCATGTCTCCAAGTTGTAGGTTTGTGCATTTTTGAAAGGAGTAGAAGAGCAAAGACAAGAAAGAGGAAGAAGGAAGAAGAGAGAGGAGGAATAAAGTCAAGTGCAACATGTGTCTTTTTGCAGCACACCTTTAAAATACCCCCACATTTAACAAATCATTGAATCTTTTCTAGGTGAAACTCTTGCTGTGGCACAACTGGTAAAGGAATATTTTAAATTCAATTTTAGATACAAAAAAAAATCTCTTTATTTCCTTTTCTGATTCTATTATTTCTATTCATGACTTCTTTGTAACTGTGTTCAGTGTACTGTATGTTAGTCCAAGGCACATTAATTACACTGAAGGGAAATCATAATGCTCGTGCATGATATTTAGGAACAATATGTTTGCTGTAGAACTTGACTCAGTTGGATGGAGCCCTAATCTCAACCCCCATCCAAACCCATTTTAATGAACTGGAATGCTGACTGCAAACTAGACTTTATCGCACAATAAATAATGCTCCTGTGACTGTATGGCATCAAATCCCTGCAGCCAGGTGCCAACATCTGGTAGGAAGCCAGAAACCTGAGGAGTAGAGGCCTTTACCCTAGAATATTAATGTGTACAATCATTTCCTTGCGTGTCAATTCTGGCTATAGAATATACTTTATGTGTTCGCACTGGCAACAGGTTTTTAGATTAAACTTCATGCCAATGAAGTTTTGTTATGCATTATTGAATAATGAATGCATTATTTTCAGTCCTCGCAATTGATTCCAAAAGGAGTTTCTAATTTTGTTCATTTCAAAATAAGGAAATTGTTACTGTAAAAGTGCTGGCAAGGACATATTTGGGACTTTGAAAAGGTCAAATGTCGGTAGTTCCCAAAGTGGGTTCTCGACACTGATGTGACCATAACAGAGCTAACAGTGAGCTGAGGGTTTACTGTTTGTGTTTCTACATTTAAAAGCAGAATTTCCTCCATTAAAAAAAAAACAGAAACAAAAATCTCATTCATCTGATTACCTGAGACTGTCTTCCCATAAATCATCCCATAGATTTGTTGTCTCAGCAGCTTATTACGACCCTCGAATATGTTTTTACGTTAAGAGCCACAGAGTAAGGGAGGAGGTTGGGGTGGATGGATGGGTCAAGAGAGTCAAGATTTCTTTTAAACATGACTATTCTGTAACCTTAACTGGTTGTTTTTATTTTGAACTATTCCTGTTATCTTAATAAAGTAAATGTTTTACCACAACAAAAGACCCCAACAAAAGTTCTACCTTAAGATAATTAAGCAGTTTTTTTTGTGCCTAACTTAACCATAGCATTGTGACAGAATAAAATTGATATTCGTCTTCCAACAGTGATTTTTAACTGTTCATATCTCCCACTGCCACTATGTTCCAATCAGAAGGTAGGGAAAAACAACCTGTACGGTCATTTAGGTTGGATTTAGGATTTGCTTGACTTTCTTGAAACACAGCATATTAATGTAACAAGCATATATTTGCAGCTTTGTTTCATACAAACACTTAGAAAACTTCCCTTTCCTGTCAAACTCAACAAACTCCTTTAGTGTGTAAACTTTTCTACATTCTAGCATTACGTTCACATAAATCTGCAGTCTGGAGTGAACATTAAAGTCTTATGTGACAGATGAGGCGGGTTGCATGACAGCATCTGTGTGTGTGTGTGTGTGTGTGTATGTGTGTGTGTGTGTGTGCGTGCGTGTGTGTGTGTGTGTGTGTGTATGTGTGTGTGTCTGGCCTCTTTAAAGTGAAGCTCGTCAGAAGCTCAGACAGGGAGGAAAAGCGAGTCTTCAAAGAAATAATTAGGACCCACCCAGCAGCTTTTAACTGAGCGTCAGCCACCGCTCGATCTGTGCCGCTGCACGCTGGAAACACACACCAGCACAGGAGGTGTGTGTGTGTCAACAAAAACATCGAGGAAGAGAGTCAAAGGAGAAATGTATGAGTGTGAGTTGCAGAGAGAAGAACAAGCAGAGTGTGTTTTTAAAAGAGTTAGTCTGGCAAAAAGAGAAATGTATTTCCTAAAGAGATGAAGAGCTTCAAAGAGGGATGGTTTGGGTCATAAAAGAGTGATTAAAGCAGAAAAAGAGGTGTGTTGAAATGAGACCATTAATTTGAAAAAAAATGTCCCTATTAGAGGTGAGAAGTGCCTCAGACTGAGTGTGTGAGGTTGAATTTTAAGTAATATTAACCACTAGATGGCAACAGAGAGAAGAAGGGGGGTTGACCTGATCTGACCACAGACACACACAGACCTTTAACAATCCTCCTCACACACTTTCCACCGCTGACACACACACGTCTGAGGAGATGACAGGGAGTCAGCCTGGACTTCATGAAGGATTCTGGAGTGGGTGGTGCTGGGATTCAAACTGAACTGACACAAATGTATGAATTAAAAATTAATTTTCCTGTTGAAGAATACCTGTTGCTGCTTTTCAGGAATTCGGAAAAAGCAGTAGGTTTTAAAATAATTCCAAACAAGTTGCAGATAAATACAAATTATGTGATGATTCTTGTATATTTGTATGCATTCCCCCTACAACAGTCAGCATCCGAATTTTCTATCTTTGTGTAAAAATTATGACAATCTTGAGAGGATAAAAATCAGAGCAAATGAGAAAGTCAGTTTTCAATAGCAAGCTTAGGAGAAGAATTAGATGATTATTATAGTCACATATATATAGTCATATATTTTCTGAGCTAAGAATAAGGGAGACATCAGTTTGTAAGAAGTGAAGGGAGAAAATGGTGAAACTAGATGAGTTTCGTCTCATTGAGATGGGTTGTCTTGCTGATGCGGGACTGACCTGAAGTTTTCCGTGGGTGCGTGAGGATCCTCCTGCCCTCAGACTGGCTGCAGACGGGAGCTGGGGCCCCGGCAGCCCTGAGGTTAAAGCCCCCTGCAGCCGCTAGGTCTGGCTCTGAGAGGCTGAGAGGGGGGGATGAAGGGGGGAGGAGAGGTTAGACCCAGCTGTCTGAGTCAGGTCACACCAACACTAACAGCCTGCTGCCACTGCAAGAACCTTTCCAGGAACCCTACGGACCAGCAGTTTGAACGGCGGAAGCTGCGTTTAAATATAGTTTCTAGTCATAGTTACTGGTCCCAGAGAAAATCCATATTCTGAAAGTAGCAGTTTTTCAGAAAATAAGCTTAAAGTTTGCAGAGGTGACTAGTCAGACATATTATTGCTTCTACAACTTGTGTGCAACTTCATTTATCAGTTTATATGCTTACCACTTGGAGGCTGAATTCGAGGATAGTAAACAAGATAAATACATACATTGCTGAGTTAGCGACTAAAGTTGTGAATCAGACAGAACAAGCAGCACAGAGGGTGGAGCTACACAATAAAAGCCCAAATTGCCATGTAATTGTTTGCATTTTACATCCTTGTAAGCACATAAACTACTGATATTAGGATGTTTATGGAGCTTTTTAGCAACTATCTTCTGTATTTTTTCACAGCAGACAAACAACACCCTGGAAACTGAGCGTAAAGTGCAAATGGGTAAAGTTTAGGGGCTTGATGCGGTCCATATTTCAGGACTGTTTTCCATGTATCTTTCGGAGGGCAGGGAGGTATGTTTTTGGAGAGCTCCTGAATTAGTGTGGGAGCTCTGGGATCTATCATACTGCATACTCTCCTGGTTTTACAAGCGTCTTACAGGGAATTCGGGCTACGAGTTAATCTCTTGGCATGTATCATTGCTGTCGGACAGAAGCCACATATCTGCAGAAAGGACATTTTGCAGGAAGGAAGCATGGAATGCTTTTCTTACAGGTTTCAAGGGCCCAGAGGTAATGAAACTCACTCAGCACATAATTGACTTTGTAAAACTTCAGCTCGAGTAAGAAAAAGAAAAACAGTCAAATTGCAGCGGTGAGGCGGGGTTTTCCCTCCGTGATTGCGGCACAGTTTAGTTTTCACCTCCTTACCTGCCGCTCGGGATCAGGACACGAACACACGAAAGACACACCAGAGATCCTATTCTTCACGGTGGAAACACTGTGAACGTGTTGAGAGCAAGACCCCGGAACAGTTCTGGGCTGTGATGTGATTTTGAAGTAGTGGCGAAAGGATTTCGACAACTTCTGCATTCATCACGTGACGCTGGCCCAAAAAACATTTTTCCCCATACATAATCATTGGAAAGGGAGCAGCTGTAAAATGGTGAATAAACGTTTTTCAGCATTACAAACGTCACAAAATTACTCTTTTTACTATCAGAGTTTGATCCATTTGGTAGAATAACATCTGGAAAATCTAGAAGAGCCGTATGATTATTTGATTTAATCCCATTTATGTGCACAAGGAACCAATAGGAAGTCCGCTGGCTTGTTTGGCGGGAATCTCGGTTGCACATGCCCCTAAGTGGACATCTGAGAAAAACGCTAATGTGCATTTTTTATGGGCCCAAATTTGCAGAAGCATGTGGAAGATCCGGGTACATTATGGAGAAGACTTGGAGAACTTTTTTTTGGTGTATGTGCTACTTAATAACTTTAATTTAATTTAATTTAATTTGCCAATTTCTTCCTAGTGGTCAATCATAGTATTGCACAAAAATTCCCTGTGTAGAGAGGAAAGGGTCCAAGCTTGGTGGCGTAGTGGCTTCTCACAGGGCTACTTAGTGAGCTGCTGCACAGTAGCTCTCTGAGTTTCTTTGTTTTCCATGCACTTGCCTTTTACTCCCGTTTGGCATTTTAGTTTTGAGATTGTACACATAGTTCATGACAAACACATACTTGTCCTGGTGATGCCTGTTTCCGCACTGTCTGGGAATCATAACATGTGGACTCTTACTAGTATATTTGTAGTAGCATTATTAAGACATAATTATACTCCCCTGCAGACACCTACACGGGCAGTTGTGTACACCATGGACCCATAGTTGTTGCTATTATACTACTTTTCTAGTTCTGGAGTCCACTAGGACGACTACATTGCAAAGGTGTGCAGTAGCTTGTATCTACGTATTCTGCTCATGCATACTATTGCAGAGCATATGATCTATTTTGAACCGGCCTTTCTCTCAGAGCACCACTCTGTCAATATTAATTTAACCGAGGCTCACCAAAGTTAAACTCCAACAAATCAAATTGGGAATTACCCGCACCACGTCACAATGTCACCTACACCCTCCTGCATGTTGCTATGCCACAGTTGACTGGGTAGTTAGTTAAAATACATTTTTTTGCTTGCAATGTAGGAAAGAATTCAATATTTGGACACAGACTGTGCTAACCAGCCATGGGGTTTTGCATGCCCAAAAATGCTATTTTCTGCGGTCTTTCCACATAAAAGAGAGACATTTTTGTCACATCACTTAAGGGAAATAAAACCATGATATAGCTGCTATACCAAGGAAGCTAAGCATAATATCTGGTAATTTTCCCCTGGAATCAAAACACGGGATCAGTGTTGTTCACACAAAAAAGAAATCCGAGCCACTTAAGTTCCCCGTGGCGGAGGTGAAACGCTGCTGACGCTTCAAATCTGCAGCAGGAGTAAAATGATGCGGCAATTATCTAATCCAGTTTGTTTACGCCTTAAACCCAGAGAGACAGAAATAAGCTCCGAAATAAAACCCAGAGAGGAGACGTCTGCTCCTCCATGTCTAAATCCAAACTCCGCTTTTTATGATATTCAGTCCAAACTGCTGCTGCAGCCTCAGAAACAGTTTGATTGTTTAAGTATTGTTGTTTGATGTTTTTAACAGTTGGGCGTGTGCGGCTACGTTTTGTGGTTCCTCACATCAGAGCTGGTTTACTGGACACACGTGAAAGAGGGAAGAAGTTACTGATGAGGAAAAAAATTAAATCTGTGAAAGTGTTTAAAAGACATAAATACAAACCAGACAGTAAAGGAGAGCGACAGTAAAAGAAAAGAGAGAGAGGTTAGCGAGGAAAACGAGGAAAAAGAGGAAAAAGAGAAGAAAACTAGTGGTAAATAATGTGTCATTGGATGTGACTGTTATGCTTTTGTTGCAGTTTCACTGTCCACCGGCAGATGGTCATTAGTAGTAGAGCATCTTGGTCATTTCTGCACTGTTTTGCATATTTTTTTTGTGTTTTCTGAGCTTATAATAAAATCTTTATTTAATCAGATGATGTCACTGAGACCAAAATTGACTTTTTAAAGGTGAAAGTACAGCAGAAGAAATGAGTAGAGAGAGAAAAGCACGCATCACACAGACATAAGCACATACAAAGCATCAGAAACCATCACAAACATAAAAAAAAAATAAAAAAATGAACACTTTAGTAATGTAGCAACATTCTCTATGGCTCTACCCTCATTTTCATTATTTTACACAGCTGTTGTCTTATCTATTTTGTAGCTACATTTCTTGAACATATTAAGTTGGGCAGACACCGTATGAATTAAGGCTGATTTCAAATGCAAATTCAGCTTGACTGTGTTTGGATTCAGTCTGACTTTCTACCAGATTTTTTGGCAGTTAACATGCAGTTTGTGGTCACCAGGTTTGATGAATCACCTGAATGATCAACAATCTGGTGGTCAGACAGTCAGTTAGATGAGTGGCAGGCTGGATTGGTGGGAGGTAGTGAGTTTGTTTTGATATGACATATTTTGTGCAGTCTAAACTGTCTCAACCATCTTGCTGTGATATAAAACTGAACTTTGCTGCAGTGCAAACAGATCTGACTGTCCAAATATTTCAGAAATCTAAAGCTACAGCATTCTGCTCACTGATCTTCTCTTTGTTTGTCACCACTGTTGAGGATGCTGTCATCTTATCTGAATTAACTCATTTGAAACTGATGAGGGCTGAGTAAAAAGTCCATCTCCGGCCACTGATTATGTCCAACTTACATATTTAAAAGTTCCACCTATGACTCTGCTCTAGCACTGTAAAACAACTGTAAAAGTTGTTCAGCCATACATGTTTGAACCAGAAATGGATTTTGAAGAAGAATAATGATACAAAAGGCCTCAACAGGATTGGTACCATAGATTTGTTAGGTATGAAACCCAGGAAGTCTCATTTCGTGTTTTTGAAGCTGTCATCACTAAATTGCAGTTTCAAGGTGAAAATGCTCAGCTGTGGAGATGACTGCTTATTTCACTCACGATGTGTCTTCCAGCATCATATAAACAGGTTAACAAGGTAAATAACTTAATTTTCAGACAGAATTAAAAACTAATTTTGTCTTACACTTATTTTGCAGCCTGAGCAGAACTATTCATGACTAGTCAACAATTTTTGACATGTCAAATGAGCGGAGCAAGACCCAATAGCTAGAGGAAATAAAACATTTTGAAAATTTTCCTTGAGTATGAGAACAAGGAAATCTTTTGAGACATGTTATCTTTGTTAATTCGGTAAATTTAATAAATTTCATTCGACAATTTCCCTTTGTACCCAAAAACGGTGGTTATGTAACACACTAAGAGCGTATCCATTCATTCATCCATCCAGCGATGTTTATTATTCTAAACCAATATCATAAACAAATTCAAAACTTTTTGTGGCCCTCAGACGCAGGGACTTTTTTTCAGGGTTGGAAATATGGTCAAAGATCTAAAGTTGGAACCTCTTGTGGACAAAGGGGGTAAAGTTCCCAAGTTCTTCAAAAAAAGTTTCAGACTTCCAGGAAAAGTTCCTGTGGGTGGAGAAGGGGCTAAAAGAGCGCTGAAAGAGGAAAGAAAATAACAAAGAGAGGCTGGTAATTTTGTGAGGGTTGATAGATGGAGGGATGGAGGGGTGGGAAAGAGGATAAAATAGCGAGAGAGAGGAAGCAAAGGGTGAAAGTTAAAAGAGACGATGAAAGAAGATAATAGACACCATAAGAAAGAGATTGAGAAAGAGTTAGTGAAAGAGGAAATGGAAATCCAAACTGAACAAAGAAGAAATCGGTAAGGGGTGAGAGACGGACAGAAAGAGCAAGAGGAGGTAAAAGATGCTGAAAGAGAGAATATTGAGAGAGAAAGGAGGGATATGAACAGAAGAAATTCATGAGACGTTTTGAAGGTGACAGAGGGGATAAATAGAACCAAAGAAAAACACAAAGACAGTTTGAGTGTTTTTTTGAAAGGAGAGATGTAATGGCAGATACGAGTTGAGAGAGTGAAAAGAAAATATTTGACTAAATGAGAAAGAGAAACAAAAATTGAGGGTGAGTTTTTGCGGCAGTGTAACTCTATCTGCGGGGCTCCTACATGTACACACACCGAGAGCGGCTGCCAAATTAAACAGCGGCAGTTCTGCTATAGCACCAATCTGTAGCTGATCTCGCCTTCAGAGGCCCGAAAGAAAGGAAAAGAAAAAACAAAAAAAAGCAATCACTTCAAAAGGCGTCAGACCGAACCCTGTTCATCAACTTGACAAGTGTTAGGTTGGTTTTTACTCTTTGTCCGCAACTCTCCGGGGAAACACAGAAATTTAAGAATCGTGCTGCATTTGAGAGATGATGGAGAGTCGGAAATTCAAACGTTTGGGGAAGTGAAAAGGTCTTTTATGTCAGAATTCCAAGAAGGAAAGTTAGAAAAGATGTTGCAGCTTTTTTTGTGTCAACGTCATATTGCATTAAGCACAGCATGCAACTACAAATCTAAATAGATGAATACACCTCAGCTAAAGGTGCAGTTTTTGACAGATAGTGATGCTATGAAGCAATAACTTTTCTGTGTAGCCCATTGAAATGCGTTACAGGCCAACTGTGATCTCTGTTCATGACATTGTCTCCATTTTTCAGGAATTCTCATCAGTTTTTCGCTGTATATAAATCGGCTGGGTAGACAGGTCCCTCTCAAACTAAAGACATCAAAAAATTGCTAAATACATCAAAAAATTAAATCAGTCAAAGTTAATATACGACAGACTACAGAGGTGATGTATTGTATGCAGATGATCTGTAATGTGATTGTATTCAGCCTCACACCTTTACTTATAATGAACCCTCAAAATCAGACAAATAAAGTTTAATTCTCTGCAATTCAACTAAAATGTCTCACGTCTTGTTGCTGAATCAGCATCCAAACCAATCAGCTCTTAGATCAGTTGAGAGCGTCTCCCATCATGCCCTGAGGCCATGCAGTCACTGGACAGCATCTGGCTCCAAAAACTGCAGCAGTCTTGGTCTCATAATGTTATCGTTGCAAACGTCATCGTGATGTCAGAACAGTCAGGATCAAGCTGGACAGAAATCTAACCGACATGCGATGATCGCAGGTGATCGATTCTGCGCAGGTCTGACTCATATCGAATGATTATCAGTTAACTGGACCTGAAATCGCCACTGTGATGTCCACTTGTTCAATGTGAGTGGGCGTGTTCAGTCATGCATCAAAAAACGTACTAATGCTGCTGCAGAAGGAGAAGGGAGATGCTAGCACTTTCAAGTATGGGTGTAAACAATGCTGTTTTCAACTATTTAAGAAATATAAATGTTACTGTTACTTTTCAGGAAACTGGTTTTACAGGACATATAGAGTAAAGTGACACATTTTTACACTAACAATAGATTCAACTCTTTGATATGAGGTGAAAGGGGGCATTTAAAGTGACAAACCCACAGATCCGCAGAGCATCTCAGCTTCTTCAAGGATCAGAATGGGAATCATAACATCTGTGTTATTAGTGGGCCTGCACGAAAACCATGAAAATAAAGAAGCAAAATGGACAAGTGTGTTGCCTGGTCGTCCAAAGAAACTCAACTTTTAACATCAATGTAGACTTAAGTTGCGGTTCATTAGAAGCTCAAAGGCTCCACACGGAAAAGTAAACCATATGCACATCTTGCTTAAGAGCTGTGCTTAAGAGGTTACACCTACTGGATTAAAATGGTTGAAATGTGTTGGTTTGCTACAGAGCATTTAGGTCTGTGGGTCCCAAACGGACCTGCTGGTTGAACAAGAACCAAACCGATTCTATGTTGACCTTATACCTGAGCAGCACCAAACAACAGACAGACAAAGTAGGCAGCTTCCTGGTGAATATAGTAGAGAATTGAGCAGCTAAAGAGTCAGATAATTCCTTAGAAAGCTGGTAGAGACCTAAACAAAGGAGAGTAAACACCGCAATTAAATTCATCAGGTGGACACAAACATGACTTGAAATGACTGATAATGTGACATTATATCAGCTGCCGGATACTTACATAGGAAGCTATTTACCAACATTACTATTGTAATTAATACTTTCTGTGGTTTAAAATTTACTGTATTTTATACCAAAAGCCAAGTAAATCTGTGTGAGAAAACTTGCATGAAACTTCTCATAATTCTGACATACTTACAGCCTCAGCTTCAGTGCAGAATGAAGATGCCCCAGTGCAGAACTCTGAGGGAAAAATGACTGATAAGAGCTCATCTGACGTCTTCTGGTAAAAGTCGGCAGGATCTATGTCTTTTAGCTAGTTACAATAATACACACAAGCAGATACGCATTCAAGGAAAATACATGGTTTTTTTTTTTAAACAAACAACAAAACGGCACTAACAAAGAGCTTCGATTACTTACAGTAATTACTTTTATTACTAAATATTTCATAAATAAGGTTTATTTCATTCTCCTCTACAGACTGCACACTAATGACAAAGTTGCCAGTTATCTTGAAGTGCAGAAACTCTCCTTTTGGAATGAATAGTGCCTATAAAAGCAGACTCAGAACAAGAGTCTGGTAAATCTGAACCACTAATACAACAGTTACAAAACCTATTCTATATTACAAACATTAACACATAGTACCTTATGTCCAATGGGAACCTCTGTAACATCACAGGTTTTTCTAACTATCCCTCTTGGCAAAGATTACCTGATGCTGGTTCAAGTTTATCTGTTTTCATCTCTGCTCCAAATATTTACATTTAAAAAAACAACAACTAAAAAACAGAAAGAAATACAGCTACAGTAGATGAGGTTTTTGATCAAATCAGGCATGAAAAGCCATGACCAGCACTGCACACAGGCATCTGTTTCACAATACAAGCTAAAAATATGTTTCCCAGTGGACAGAAGGGCTGAAGATGGACATACAGATATGATGCTTGAAGTGGACTTGGAGTGCATTGCAGAGCAGCTGGGATTGTTGTCGGTTAAGCTGGCACAGCATCTATGGCTGAAGTCTAGGAACTTCAATTCTGGCAGAGGTACAGCTCAAAGCTATTAGCCTTATTATATGTGTGTGTGTGTGTGTGTGTGCTTGCATGCCTGCAGGCTTGTGGGCGTGAGCTGAGGCCTCTCAGGTGTCTGAGCTCCTGAGTCATCTGCCAATCGCAGCGTACCTTTTCTTC
>OMNN01027971.1:0-36714 GCA_900302755.1 Chromis chromis
ACCACCCCAATTGTACACCTGCGCTGACTGAAAAGAACAGTTTCATATGAAAAGCTTCATTATAAACTAATCTTATTGTATTTTGGCTGGAAAAAAAAGAAAAGAAAGAAGAAAAAAAAGAGGGGGAACTATAAAAGGAATGTTTGGCAGCTTTTCCTTTGGTGCGCTTTTTCATTACGCACATCCTCCAACGTGCTTATTCCACTTCAGCTGAGCTAAAATCATAATCCATTTTTATTGCGTTGCGTTCAAGGAATTTATAGCCTAAGCCTGCATATAACTGTTAATTATTTGACACCAACGACACTAAAGAACACGAAAAACGGTTATAAATTAGATAAAAGGTTCATCTGTGAGTACAAATCCATATGAAGGAGTGTTTTTACGCACATTTAAACCAATAATTAATTAATGGATCGTACATTTCACAGCCTGACTTGTATAAATTCAGGCACAAGTGTTTATGCGTAAAGTGTAACATCATATTTGTTAGACATCTGTGTTAACCTGCAGACTGGAATAATGATCTTATATCTGCTGCGAGCCTGCATGTGTGCACACGACTGTATTGGAATCAGCATTTTTAAAACGGGTTCATTTTACTGTGAAACTTAAAAGCAAGACAATAATATCATCAATTTCCTCCAGTTCTAAAGCCAGCATACTTGAAATAAAAGCCTTTTAGTTTCCACACCTTTGCCACTATTAAAGTGTGTTTTCCTAAATTATTTTGCCAATATTTTCCTGAATAAAAGGTTTTAATCTGATTTCTTAACCTGACTGACTGGATTACTGTTTCTGAATGTTTTAATTAGTGCTGAATATGGCAGCAGTAGCTTCAGAGCGCCCTCTCTCGGATGTTGCCTCCAACTGGCTTTGTGGCACACGAGGCAATTCTTTGAACTCAAACACCCGTGAAAACATTTTAAAAACGAGAGAATGTGGGTTCATTTTTGGTGTTTGTGACACCAAAAAGATGCATTAATAATTGAAGTCACAATAAAAGGGGATGCAGTAATTTAAAACTCCAAATTATTTTATCCACCTTTATATTTGCTGAAGTGAATATGGGCAAAGAGATTATATTAATCTTAAATGGGCCAGTTCGCTGTGCGTAAAAGGCGAGCTGTTCATGCTCATGTTGGTTTTTCAGGCGTTTTCAATAATACAAGTTTACCTAATGTTTCAGTGTTTCGTCCCAGCAGCAGCAGACGGCTAAGGCCCGGAGTGCTGAGGGCCCCTTAATACTCGCAAAAGCTCCGTACAGTATTTGTATGACACAAACATCAAGGTGAGGCTGCAGAGCGGTGCCAGCCACGTGTCAGTAGTTGTACATCTATTTGACTGCATATTTACGCAAGAGCATAACTATCAGTATAGAGCCCCATTAGTAAAGGCGAGTAAACCTGTCGTGTTGACGAGGGACTAACACAGTCTGCTTAACTTGGAAATGAGATCATGAGAAAAAGCTCTGTGTGTTTGAGGATTTGGGATTGCACCGGCGGAGAGCTGGAGATGGTCAGAATCTGCGCTTCCTCGGCTGGACTCAGTCAACACAAGTTATTTTAAATATTATATTTAATAATTTAAAAGACAGATCTTTTAAAAATGACAAAACATTCAAAAACAAATAGTATCTCACATTTACATAATGATGCATTAGGGGTGTATAATTTCAGTGTCAGCTATTCCAACGTGCTGAAAATGCAAATGTATTACATGAGGCCACATCTGATGTAAATAACCAATAAAACATATGAATAATGCTTTAAGTTCATATTCTAAAATATAAATACATTCTAAAACATGCAAACCCATTCCCTACGTTTTCACACGTGTTTCTGTTGCATAAAAGTACACAAAAATAGGCCCAAGGTGTCTACATCTCTGTGCGCATGTATACCAGCAGATACATGACTGTGAGTGTTGCACAAGCACGAATGGTGTTCTTGAATGTGGATAAAATGAGGATATTTGCCACACTAGTGTGTAAACTGACCACAAACCTGACTGCTTCTTATATATTAAGTATAAATCTACTGTATGGATTGAGGATATAAACACTTGACGTGGTCGTTTCAAAATTACAGACAGAAATCGTCACTATTCTAAAATGGTCCTTGACCTGTGTGACATTGTGTTCCTGAATGAGACATGTTGCTAATTCCACAGTTAATCATCAACCTGCCTGAGTCCTCTCACTTGGGTGAAGGTCACTTTTTGGATTTAGTCAAAAACAAAAGCTTCATCTGGGGCCTTCTGCAGTTCCCTTATCACCATATTTAGTGTTTCTTATTTACCCTCCTGGTGTATCATGAGTGTGTCACTCGTCAACAATAACTGCCCTCATTACCTTCTCACATGAGGCACGAAAAAAAAGTTGGGCAACCTCTCCTCTGGGCTGCAGAGGGACATCAGTCAGTATTGAACTGTAACTTGGCTCCTTTATGTCTCTGTTTGGCTTGTCAATGCAATGAATCATGCTGAAGCAAGAGTATTGAAAACAGTTTCGCTCCATCAGATGTTTTTAATGTGTTAAAGAACTGAATCCCTTTGAAATTAGAAAGAAAGATTGAGTGTGTCTGAGAAGATGATGTGGATATAAAAAAAAATGTGTGGATAAGAAAGAGATGACATTTAAATGAAACGGTTACAACATGCCAAGAAAATGTACTGTGATGTATTTACAACTAAAACAACAAAGTCTGTGCTGCACATTTTACACATTAACTTGCAGCAGGGATGGGAGTGTTGAAGCAAAAGTAACTTTAATTCACCGATCCATTACAGTTGGCTGTCAGATGATCAATGAAATAGCACAAATCAAAATCCATTGCATTATACCCACATTTATTTGTGATGAGCAGTTACACTATCATTGAAATTAAGTTGCAGTTGTGCTATAAAATGCTAATGGCTATCAAATGAACAGCACCGCTCATTTTAATGATAATAATAAAAAGATGTAAATACAAAACAACCATTTCAGCCTTTTATTTTTTACCATACAGGAAATGTGTTTGTTGTTTTTTTCCTGAAAAAAAAAAGTCTTTGCATAAAAAAAATGGAGAGCTTTTTTGAAGTGTTGTGCGGTAAAATCATGGTTATATTATCTATGCTGGAGTTAAATACAAACATCCATTAGCTTCTTTTTATACTGTGGTTTCTTTCATTAACAACAGACTTTTGCTCATATTTTCTTTCTCCGTTCTCCCCTCATCTAAACCGGTCAAAGCAGATGGCTGCCGTCCCTGAGCCTGGTTCTGCTGGAGGTCTCCTTGTAGGTAAAGAGACTTTTCCTCTCTACTTCACTGCTTTGCTTGCTCTAAGGGAATCTTTGGGTGTTACTAATATCATTAATATTGTAAGGCCGTGACTTTAACATTTAAATTAGCCGCAGGTATATTTGTAATGTTAATCACATATCTCATTTGTAAAGCACAAGGGCCAAATGTTTTAAATGTGCTATATAAATATCATCTGACTTAACCATGATCTGCTATATGTCAGCTTCAAAATCTGCTTTTTTTAATTGTTAATTTCAACAAGTGATTTGCACCATGATTCTGAACTCCCGAATCCGTGCTGCAACATGAACAAGCTGCGGTTGCATTTATCCCTATTCCAATCTTTCACAACCCTGAATGACAACAGATTTACTTGTATCACTAGGTTGAGTCAAAACACCCACTACACTGTAGCTCATTGTGTTCATGTAATACTGACACATTTCCAGAGAATATATGTCTTCAGCACACAGACTAATGGTGTGACCACCTCTGCTCCTCCAGCTCTTGATCAATTAGCCTCCATGATGATCAGTGTTACATTTCACACATTCAGGTGTCACTCTTTCACTGGTTATGACAAGGGAAACCACTAAGTGGTGAAAGTTTAATGACTCAGTTAAAGAAGGGAAAGCACAGCACCTACATGAGCGAGGCCCTAAAATGACTCTGGGAGGTTTTCCTGGGTGCAGGGGGATGGAAACAGGCTGATATCTGCTCTGTGAGAGGAAGGCGGAACTCTTCAGACATTCCTTCAAACACCCAGGAGTTGTTGGCGGGAATGTGTTAACTTTAAGTTTCAGCTTTCAAAGTAGGGATCTTTTTTTTTTCAACTGAAATTGAAAGATCCACTTATGAATGTCCCCTTTTTGTGCCTTTGTATCCTTCCAGAGCACACCAAGTCACACAAAACAGTGCAGGGCAAAGGGTTAAGCATGTAATTCATCAAAATAAAATTAATAACGAGAGAGTCTTCCTCTTGGAAAGTGTTGGGAAAAAAATGTTTGCTGCCAACTTGCCTGTGGTGACAGTAAACATTCCAGAGCCGGGCTGGAGTTTGGACTTGCCATTATCTGCCACAGCTGTGACAACGCCTGTTGGCTGCAGGTTTGTGGCTGGCCACACTGTGTTTACCTGGAAATGAATCTGAAAAGCGGCTGGACTGGGAAGGCACACAACCCAGCTAAATAAAAACTGAGAGTGGTCATTGCAACGAGATGCAGTGGGAGGGAGTCCAAAGTTATTGCACTGGCCCCAGTGGGTCAGGGCGCAAACACAGGCGTAAACGCACTAAGGATATCCTCAAATACGCACCTTTTGATATTGAGAGGAATGTGGCGAGGAATGCCATTCGATATGTTTTATGTTGACTGTATCCAGGGCATTGCAGATTCAATACTTGGCTCTTGTCATGTTAAAAGAGCCCATGTTGACCGCTGCCCTTCATTTATCAAACAAGGTGACACTTTATCTATAGGACCACAGGAGTAGACTGAGGAAGGTGGGATCCTGAGAGATGCACAGATCAGATGACACTAAAGAATGTATGTGCTCTAAATTAAAGTCTCTAAGAGAGCTGTGATTGCTGCAATATAATCTTTTGGATGTCTAAAACAGGTTTGTGCACCACTTTCCAATAAGGTATTTTACAAAATAGTTAATAAGGTATAATTATTGCTTTACTAATGATTAATAAATCATTTACACATGTTTTATAAAACAGTTATAAGCAACCAATAAGCCCAAAATGCTGGGTTTTGACTGGTATTACCATTTTCCAGACAGGTGCCCCATATAAATCTACATTAACACCTTATTACCTTTGACAACTGTACATTTGGTGCCTTATTTAACAATGAGACACCCATGAGCATTTATTTATGAATTGAACATCTATACGTGCATTACTGTCAAATTGCAAGGATAAATACATTTAAATTAGATTTTTTTCACAACCCAAATATCCCAGTATTGGGATTTTTACTGCCTTTGAACAATCTATAACAAAAAGGCATTTAGGCAAAGCTTTTAAGCATTTTAAAGAGCACCATATTAGAAACTGATCCCCGGTTTTAAGTACAATTAAATCATTATTACATGAAATGGTGTAGAAAATGTATTGTAGGCTTCTATAAAGCTACAGACAAGTTAAAAGAATTGAACAAAAAAGTAAAAATCTTACTGTTCCTGTGGATTGTGTGATATATTACATACACCTGCACTCTGACATGGATCTCCTCAGATGCCATGGCTCCTTGTAACATCTGAACTTCCCAAGAAACGTGGATGGGATGTGTATTAGAGCCAGAAGATTTAATATCACCAAATCAGCACATTGTTATTCATTAGTGGACCAACTGCAGAGTCAATACACATTTAATCACAGACTGAAGGCAATTAAAACAGGAGGGGGGCCAGTAGTGCTATGTTAATTAAAGTGCCAGGCTCCCACGGGAAGCCCTGTGTCTAAATATCACTACAATCAAGCGCATGCAATAATCCATGATGAGCTATTGCTGTTCACACGCCGCCACCATGCTATCAGATGCCTGTCAGCATGGACAAGAGGGCAAACCCGGCTTCATGATTAAAAAGTTGTGTATCAGTAATGATTTTTCTGAACCTAAGTGTCTCAAAGGACGGCAACCTTTCCATGACAGTTAAATTAATTCATCAGTCTAGTTTTGTTTTGATGTAAGGGTGTAAAATGGCGGATCTCTACAACGCTAAGTCTCCTCAAATCTGCTGGACTGCAGCCAGTCGCTGAGAGACCTCTTGAGAAAACGTGCACACACATCTCTACATCTGAGTGGTCCGTTTCCTTTTTTCCATCAATCACTCACTCAGTCAGTCAGTCAGTGAGGGAGGTTCATATCTGCTGCTGTCTTATCTGTATTCCAGGCTGATGGGGAAATTCAAGTTTGGGATTACCTCTGACTGCTGACCCGAACCCATCTCAGACAGCGGGCCTGCTTTCATTATCCTCACGCTTCAATGCGCCATACAACAAAATCTCACTCTCTCCTGAGCAGGAAATCACTGCTGGTGTGTTTAAAAAAGCCTGAATGTGCCATCTTTGTTTTACATACATAAGGATAGAATTAAAATTGGAGAGTTTGGATCTGAAGATATTGAGCCAAGACGATATCTTCTACCTTCTACCAGGCAGTTGTCTCCTTCCTGAGGGCCCATCCATATGCAGATGGCTCATTTGTATTGTTTACAGAGGAGCATAGAGGGGGCCGACAACTCATGAAGAAGCCTGAAAGGAGCTGCCTACGTGTCACCCCAGGAGCCTGGTGTTACAGCCTGGCCTACCAGAGCAACAACATAAGTGTCCAATCTGTGTTTGCTTACCCGTGGACACTGATGGCTGAGTCCTGGCCTGGGGCCCATAAATTGTGCCTTTTTTACAGGCCCTGACAGCTAACAGGCTATTGGGAACAGGGGCCCAATGACACAGCCACTCAACAGATTAGCACCTCATCAGCCTCCTGCAGCTTCGAACAAATATGGTCCCTGCCTCCTTCAAGATACAATAGGGCGGCCACCGCTAAACAGCCCCCCGACAAGAGAGCCCCCGCTCTTCCGCAGCCACAAAACTTCCTGGTCTGGTCTTTCTCTGGGCCACAGCTGCATCAAGGGGGCCTTCCCCGGTCCCTGAGCCCACCCCGACCCCAATTGGCAAGATGTGTGTATTTCAGGTGAGCAAATATTGCCACTTGCCTGAGAGTTCAATGGCCATCCCTTTTCAAGGCAGGGGGGGTTGCGTATTGCGCCTGCCTGCTTTGCAACAGGGGTTCATGTGGCCTCTCACAGCAACCGGTCCACAGGATGGGTCAGGGGAATTCTCCAGGCACAGCTGGAGTCAGCAAATCAAACATACCTATATAGCTCATCTGCATTTTCCCAGACGAGGAAACCATTTCCAGCTTTCATTTCCTCTCTCCTCAGCTTTTACAACAAAAGAATGACCTGATGTCCCTACGAGGCACCACACACATAGCTTTGACTTTTTTTTTCTGCAACACACAGGTTAAGACTCTGATTAAAGTTTCCTTTCATGAACTAAAATTCCCTGTAACTAATCTATTAGGCAAAAAGTAAACATACAGTGGAATTCAAAGTTGATCTTGTCAACCACTCGCCATGTTTTGGACACCTTTGTTTCCAATACACACAGGCTTAAGGTATAAAGGCCCTCTGAAGTTGCATTCATTTGTCACCCAGGTCTTAATGTGAAAATAAGACAGGGAAAATACAATGTGTGCTGTCAGATTGTACGAGAGATTGCGGTGTTTCTTAGGACCGGTGTCCTTTATCACAGACACAGGACAAAAAAGCAAAGCAGTGTGGTTAGTTTGTGGGTTATAGTCAGTTACAAACAGAGGTCACATGACTGATAACATGAAAACAGAGCCTAACCATACAACATATATTGTGAAAGTTGTGGGTTTTGCTGCTTCAGTATTGAACACTTATCTCGAGAAGCCGTTGTATTTTTAGGTTGTTCATTCCATTCAACATTTACTGAAAATGTACCCTAATGAATCACTATTTACTGGCCGCGGCTGAAAGACAGCATTGTGGGAATGAAAGGCCACCAGCTGAATGCCACACCAACACGTCCCTCAGATAAAGGCCAGCACCACGGCTAAAGAGTACAGGGCCAGCTTAGGTAAAGGCTACGGGCCTGTGGCTGCAGCCAGCTGTGTATTGGGTCAGAAGATGATGTGTGAGTGCAGACTGCAGACCACCTTGATCACCCCCCTCCATGGAAGTCAAACAGAAGTGTGCCGTGTCCTGGGAGGCCTTCTCTGCCATCACAGTGAAATGGAACTGGCCCAGAGAGCAAACAAGATCTCTCCTCATCTCTCCCCCAAGCCCAGACCAACCTTGTCCGGGTGATGGGTTTTTCTGTTGTTCTGTTTGTTTGCTTGTTTGGTCTGGAGCCCATGGATACCCAGCATGAGAGGAGAAGCGCAGGAATGAGGACGTGAAGGAGGAGAGAGGAGAGGTGGTGGTGGAGGAGGAGGAGGCGGTGTCGGGGAGGGGGGCAAGGATGCATGACACGCAGACCTCCCCTTGAGGCGACGAGAGACCTGCCGAGAAGCTACCAGGCAAAGCTGCTCGACAAATACACACAGACCCCAGGATCAGGGCAACAAAGGCAGATCGCTGTTTCTGATCCTTCAGCAGATGTTATTTCTGACGTGAATCTTGTAGCACAGTCTTGAATCATGTCAATTATATATCAACCTTTCAAACATTTTCAGTTTGTTCCAAAAGAGTTTCCTTGGCTGTGTTCAGTCATACAATGTGAGTGGTATTCAGGTATTTGCACAGTTAAATTGTAAATGTTGTAGACAATGACACACGTGGCTTGATGGTAACATTTCTAACACTCTACACCCATCTTAGGATAACCAAATGCTAAACTGTTTCCAGAAACCTTCAACAAACTAAGTTTCCCTTCACAATTTGTGTGGATTAACCAACAGAGAGTGACACCTTCTGGCAGCAAAGAGAACTGTATTCTGAATGGATACAGACCAAGGCCAAGTTACTGTGTATTGTGCATGCATGGCATGGAATGAGGGATGTCATTTTCTTCCATTTTGATAATGTAGGTTCATTACATCATGAACTATGCATGTTTCATACTGCATAATCCTTGTCGTTATAACCATAGTAACTGTTAAGGAGTATCATCAGAGCTTGTAGCTGTGTGAATGACTGTAAACCCACCTTAAAGTTTGTGCATACAAACTACAGCACAACTTATTTTCTAAAGGTCTCTTCTAGACATGTCTTAAGCAGAGGTGAAATGAATACTCAGATCAAGTACTTAAAAGTACCGTAGAAATACTCTGCTA
This sequence comes from Chromis chromis, assembly GCA_900302755.1. Taxonomy (NCBI): domain Eukaryota; kingdom Metazoa; phylum Chordata; class Actinopteri; family Pomacentridae; genus Chromis; species Chromis chromis. Next base: position 9,164 of record OMNN01027971.1, read on the forward strand.
CAAGTAAAAGTCATTAATTTAAATTATACTTAAGTAAAAGTAGATTAGATTAGATAGAACTTTATTAATCCCTTAGGATGGTTTCCTCAGGGAAATTATGGAGAAAAGTATTAGAGCCTAAATATGCATAAAGAATCAAAAGTATAGGTACTTATTAAGTAGAATAGCATATTACTGAATGTAATGTAAATAACTGGATTCTAAGTATTGATGCATTAATGAGTTAACCATTGTAATGTATTAGCTGGTGAAGGTGATTTGAGTACGTTATATATAGTAGTTTTTCTGCTGGGTAGCTGGTAAATTTTAATGAATTAGGTTTTATCATAATCTGTAATATTACATTGTAATGTAGTTGTTGATTATATTTTGTATTCCTAAACTGAATTTGCAGTGTAACTAAATGTATCAAATAAATGTAGGGGCAGTGGTGGCCTAGTGGTTTGTGAAGCGAAGTTGTAACCAGTGGGTCACCGGTTCGGGTGAGAGCGACCGCTTGTCCCAGTCACCACCAGTGTGGGCCCTTGAGCAAGGCCCTTAACCCCTGACTCCTCCCCGGGCGCTGCACTGCGGCAGCCCATTGCTCCCAGTATGTATAGTTAAGGTTAACTTTTAATAGGATGGGTCAAAATGCAGAGAAGAATTTCCCCAAGGTGATCAGTAAAGGTTAGATTATTAGATTATTATTGTTAGCTGAATAAGAAGTACAATAATAGCCTCTGTAATGTAGTGGAGTAGAAGTATTAAGAAAATGGAATATTCAAGTAAAGTACAGATAACTCAAAACTGTACAGTACCTGAGTAAATGTACTTTCCACCACAGGTTCCAAGATTAGTGAAATACTCACTTCAGAATTTGTTTTTGATGTGTGTTTTTTTTCATGCAAAAGTTCAATAACCTACCTAAACATTTATAAACGTGCTTCTCCCCTTAACTGAAAAACCAATAAACCATGTACAGAGTAATCCAAATTAAACAAAAAGGTAAACAAATGATGTTTTTCTACTGTGCACGCCTACTGGCCACTTTAGGGCGGCTGTGGCTCAGGTGGTAGAGCGGGTTGTCCACTGATCACCAGGTTGGCGGTTTGATCTCTGGCCCGTCCGCATGCCGAAGTGTCCTTGGGCAAGACACTGAACCCAAAGTTGCTCCCAATGGCAGGCAGGCACCTTGCATGGAAGTCTGTCGCCATTGGTGTGTGAATGTGTATGTGAATGGGTGAATGCGAAACACATTGTAAAGCGCTTTGAGTACCACTAAGGTAGAAAGGCGCTATATAAGTGTAGACCATTTACCATTTATTAGGTACACCTGTGAAACAATGCAATCCAATTACAACAGTGGACAAAATATTAGGAAAACTCTTAAATGTAATGCAATTATGTACCATCATCCTCTATGACTTCGATAATCAACATAAGGTAGAATTATCACCTTTTTGACAACACAAACTGAAGAACAGGGTATTGTACTGGGTTTCATTAGAGGTGTACCTAATAAAGTGGCAAGTAAGTGTATTCTTCACATTTTACTTGTGTAACTTACATACATGCCTGTGATTTGCTTCGAAAGTAGCTGTGCTTCCACAAAATAATTCAACAAAAGTCAATCTCAGGCAATTATGAGTCATAAAGCTGAATGAAACTGACAGTAAAATATGTTTGAAGCTTTAAAGGAAATAATGAATGACTAAAACCTTAAACCTCCTTCCAGCCAGAGGAGGGAGACATTGCATCTGTTTTGTCTGATACACATCTTTCCACATTGTATCATTAAATTTGACGAACACAAGCTACGTTAAATTATATGTGGGCAGTTTACTGTGGTCACTACTGAATGTTCAAAAACCAGCTCAGTGGACTCAGCAGTGTTGTTGTACTTGGGCCTGTTCAGTGTATGAATGTCTGTCTCCCCAGTCCAGGTTAATGGGGTCATCTGGCCTGCAGAGGAAGCCCACATCTTGAAATCATTCTGACTAACAGATAGAGGAGAGCAGTATCGAGTATCTTTACCAGAGAAAAAAAAAACTGATAGGACTGCAATAAGGTTGATTGCTAACAGGGGTCACTTGGTATCAAGTGAAGCACACTTCAAACGTGTTTCCAAATTGATGACAGCTGTCCACTCTCCGTCGAGGTTTATGGTAAACTGTACCTTCAAACAATAGGCCCATTCACCAGCGCAGTCAAGGAATAAGACATTTTATTCATAGGGGCTGGAGTTCAACACGCACTTGATACTTGAAGGGAATCTGCGATAGCTTTTATCACGAGCGATTTCAAAGTCCTCCACAAACCCCCCGCCCCGCCACCACCCTCTTTAACTATGTCATTACTCCCTTGTGGTGACCGACTGGCTCGGCAGGCTGCTCGGTGCGGTGCAACAATCACATCCAGCTGCTGAGAATGGGATCTGACACGTGAAACCACTACACACAATCACTCACACATCACGATGCATCATACACAGAACTACAAGACAGAGCTGCTCTTGCACACAAATCCAAAACCTGTTATACTTCATTTATTGTGAAGCGCTTTGTGATGTTGTGGCGAGAAAGATGCTTTATAAATAAACTTTACTTGTTATTGTTATGAGTCAGGAGAAAAACATCCAGAGCATTAAGACGGGGTGTTTCATTTACAGCTGAGTTTTTATTCCATTGGTATGTACTGAAATATACAAAACACTGACACCTGCCAATCCAGCGGCAACAAAGACAGGAAAAGGACACCAGGACACCAGAACATACTCCCAAATCACACAAACAGAGCAAACTACAAGATTGTAGTATTACAAACTCCCATGTGAACCAAAATGTCATTATACCTAGTTTTTACTTTGTCTACTGTCAACAGACGGGATGTTGAAATGGTCCAGACAACATAACAAACAAGGAAATCGACACCGATATTTTGTTCTATGTAAAAACCCAGGCTGGTCACCTCTGGTGATGCAACGTTTCAGATACCAGCAGAGCATCAAAAACACACACATTCCAAAATTGGAGGTCTTCAAAAGTCACATTCAAGAACACTGCAAAAGTACAGAAACGGAGACACAAACACATGATGCTGTAACATAAGAGTTCATTGCTTGTTTTAACCTATTGGCTCCATTATTGCATTTTCAGGGTTATGCCCTTCACAAAAAAAAAAAAAAAATTCACAATGTTAATCAAGGAAAACAGTTTGGAAACACTTAAATGAACAACATTGGTAACATATTTGGTCAGGGTCTCTTGGTCTCTTTATCCAGGAGAAAGTTGATAAAACTTACACACTATAAGCTGCCACTAACAGAATTCAAAATACCTGCTGGGATTTGTGCCAAAGCAGCTAATATTGTGTGAGCTGCATAAACTTTCTACTGATTATCACTTTGCACTTGTACTGGAAAAGCAAAAACTGTTTTGCTTTGTGTAGCAGCGAATAGTGTTTCTATTCTATTGCTATGTTCAATAGTAATATAGTGCAAAAACCTACCACAATTACTAAATACATTAAAAAAAAACATAAAAATACATGTGATAGTTCCAGTTTCAAGCCAAAGGACAGTCTCACAAACAGTTCAGAATTGAGAACAAACTTGTGTGTTTCATTCTCAGACTGTAAATCCCTTGTGAAAAGTGCCCTTTACTCCTGGCGTTTCTTTTTGGCTGATCTCCTCTCTTACATCAAGCCACTATTGCTCAAAGTTGTCCAAAATTGTGTATACATTAACATTATTAGCTATTAAATTCGACTTGTGTACTTTTGCTTTTGATTGCTCTCAAAAATGAACAAAAATTGAGCAAATCCATGGAATGTTTTCATGCTATACAAAAGAAAAGAGAGACCACTTCCCCTCTCCTGACAGTTTCTTAATGCGTTTCTGGGGCACGCATCTCCACCTGTTTGTAGCAGTGCATGATGCTACAAATTTTGTTGGGTTTTCCCCACGTTTAAAGCCTCTGGAGAGTGATTCTCCACCCGATCGGCTTCTCTCTGTTTTCACAACAAACAGTTCAGGAGGGAAAACCTGCCGCTCCCAAAGCTTCATGCAAAATGTCCCTGTGACAATCCCTGTGCTTAATACATGTGGTTTTGTAAGCCTCCTGTGCCACTAGGGGTCCTCTTCCATGTCATCCAGGTTGGGAGCCATGATAAAATGTTTGGGGTAAACAAGACTGTGCTCGTCTGCGTACTCCTCCCAGCGGGCGTCATCGCTCTCGTGGGTGATGTAGCGCTCGCCTCGCCGTGTCTCGAACTCCCTTAGGTCCAGCCATGTCTGATAGTCCTGAAGAAAAGAGACATCAAGTTTAAAGTTGTGTCAGTACCCTGTCCTCAGTACTGAGGAACTGATCCTGATATAAAGTGATTAGGAATAATTCTGCTTTGGTATTTATGCTTGGTTTTCACTCCCTTTAATTTACAGGCTTTACACTACATGACTTAGCCACATGTGACATATGTTATTTCCAGAAAAAGCTAGGCTAGTTGATTTGGATGCCCACAACAGGAGTGTATCAGTGTTGCAGGAATATAACTGCAGACTGTAAAATCTGATTTGTCCTTCTGTTTCTGACTCTTATTTGGGATAATTTTGATGAGGAAGTAGAACATTGCTATGGTAGTGGCTGCATCCGTAAAATGCACGACATACTCAATATACATACCATCATTCAACATACTTTTGTGTGAATAAACTGTAGCATTACTGCACTACTCAGTGTAATAATACATCACTTGGCAGCGAGTTACCGTGGTAACCCATCAACCTCATTCCTTTGACCTGCACCTGCTTGCCTGATATCAGCCAAAACTGTCAACTCGTTACACTCCATTTCCTTTTCAGTGGAAAGTGAAACCTTAGACTTAAGTTGAAGAGTAATAGATGTTAGAGCTGAGCTGCATTTGTTGCTGTCCACCATGGTTTATTATGTGTGTCACTACTGCATTGCATTGTGGGATATTTATGTCACTGTAGTACCCAATACTTCATTCTGTGATATAAAATAGCATTTCACATGCTTTTTGGTTCATACTAAGGTTTTGGAAATATACTTAGTATTTTTATGTACTAAATATGTTATTATGCAATTTTGGATGCAGCAGGTGACTGGTCAACACTAAAAGGCAGCGTGTGAACTAGAGGACAGCTTGGTTTCTCTTGGTATTTTTGAGAATCTTCATCATAATTGATCACCACAGAAAATTAAGCTATAATGCGGGCAATTCATCACTAATTCACGTTAATAAAGACATCGGCATGTATGCTGGTCTTGCCATTGAAACATGGCGACACAAAATCATAAACTTCACTCACTTTAATTCAAAGATCAAAACATTTTTTTTCTTTATACCAACTACTGTTTAACAAAACAGAAGGACAAACTTAACCGTCTGTGGTGCTGAAAGCAAGCAGCAGCAGCTGGTCTTTATCTGTTTTCTTATTATTTACATTTTCATACTAGGAATAATGATAAATAAAGGTGAAATCAAATCCTATATAAATGTGGTATCTGTCATTTCCGACCACGAAAAGCCATGGTGTGGTTTGCACACTGCTTAGAGCTGTTTTTATGCCTTTATGTGTTTACATTTTAGCAAATTCAAATTCAAAAGTCTGGCAGAAACAGCTATAACCACTTCCTGTTTGCACTGTAACTACCTGATTTTCAGTCAACTATCAGCAAATTGTTTTTGATATTGAAATAAATTTCAGATGTGATGTCTATGTAATTTTTTAGAGTTAAGACCCTGAGAAGGATTATAATACAAATTCTGTCAATTTAAACAGAATAAAATGATCAAATATGTCACCTGTAGCCAGGGATGGCTGAGACACTTGTCCACGCTGTACCTCTTCCTCATCTTGACTTGGAGAAGATTGTTGATGAGATCTGTGGCTGTGAGGGAAATGTGAAGAATGTATCAATAAACTAAACTTTAAAGATGCATCATCCCATACAAGCAGCACATAGTACATGACATTATGACTTTCAAAAGGGCAAGGCATGCAAATAAACAAGATCAAAGCTTACTGTAGCTTTCTTACTAGACATTAGCATCAACACTTTCACAAGCAGTTTCACCTTGTTATGTATTTTACACTGTATGATTCATCTCAACCGCAGGCAAAGAAAAGCCAGCAGAAAGTCCAGACAACCCAGACAAGTAGGTGGGCTGTGGAGCTACATGTCTGACTAGCAGTTTGACACTAAACGGGGGGGAAGCAAACCAACAAACTGTTCTCCCTACCCTCTGTAGAGATGTCCTTCCAGGGTGTAGGGGGGTACATGAAGGCAGCATTCTGGATCTGGTCATTAATGTCCTCATCTTCATTAAAAGGGAAGGTCCCACTCAAGCTAACGTACACAATGACTCCCACCGACCACATGTCCAAGGAGCGGTTGTAGCCTTTACTGCGCAGCACCTCTGGAGCCAGGTAAGCCGGAGTGCCCACTACCGATCGCCGGAAAGATTTCTCACCAATGATACGGGCAAAGCCAAAGTCACACAGCTTTACCTGTAAAAAGACAGAAAATCATGGTTAATGCACATGCACACATTTATATAAACAGAGCAAAACATACATATATACATGAAAATGGATGATTTTACCTGAGGAAAAGGCTCTGCAGAGGCCAGTAGTACATTTTCAGGCTTCAAGTCACAGTGAACAATGTTTTTGAAGTGCAGATGTCTTAAGGCCACCAGGATCTGTTGCAAACACAAGTCCCATAAGCACAGATTTAGCTCAAAAAATCCAGATGACAATACTGTAAACTACAGCATCTAAATGTTTTAACGTATAGAGCGTATGGTATAAACAGAGTGCTGTTTGTATAATCTATGCAGTAGAAGCTATAGTGCTGCCATATGGAAAAATAGTAGCAATATAAGCATACTAATGCCCTTAAATACTTCCATCTTGACCAGTACCTTCGCATAAAGACACATGATCTCATCTCATCATCTCATCTATATTCACGAGGCCTACCATAAGCTTGTGCTGCACGCATGTCTGCCTATGGCCCTGTACCAAAACCACAGTGCGCCTGGCTCCCCTATCCTGACCCTGACTTTGACAGAAGTCCTCCCGGCCACATCAGAGCCAGGCCCGCCGCAGCTAATGGCGCTGTTGTTAATGGCCCCGCTCCCGTTTGGGACCCGGGATCCGCGGAGGCCCAGGAGCCTGCTGCTCTTCTAATCAGGCCACAAAGCCACCAGCACACTGCAGGCTGTAATCCACAGCCAGGGAGGAGGCCGTGATGCCATGCAGACAGATCCCGTAAACAATTCCCCCCAATCAGCTCACCACAAGAATAAACAGGCCCTAGAGCTGTAGCAGAGGCTCATCACACCCCACAAAAGGACACAGAGAGAGAGGGAAGAAAGCTGGGGTGGAGCATTAAGCGAATGGAGCTGAAGGAAAATGCAGCTTAAATATATAAAATGTAAAAAACTGATGGCCCATGCTGTAAATCTAATTTAACATTAGTGAGTATAATGATAAGCTGCTTTCAGATAGGCTATGGAGCACTCTAGTTAAAGCTAGCAAAGGAGTACATAAATCTTGATCTTGAAGAGAGGAAATAGACAGCGGGACAAGGGAAAAAGGGAAGAGAAGAGCAGCACGTTTCAGCAACACGGACCTGTGTGACGAGGAACTTGGTGATTCGTTCAGGCAGTTTGCTCTTCTCGCTTGACAGGATCATCTCCAGCATGTCGCCGTGCAGCTTCTCCATTACAACAAACACCCGCTCCGGCGTCTCAAACATACACTCCAAGTTAACGATACCTGGGTGGTGCAGATTCTAAAGGAAAGCACAATGAAGTGAAGTCATTGATTCTAAAGTTCATCCTTAGCATGTGCTGTATATCAAAAGGAACCACATAAGGCCTGTCATAATGAAAATACATGCTAGTCACTGAAAAATGTAATGATTGCATTTTGTTTTGTGTTATTATGGATGGATTCTGTCATTACCTGTAATATGGCTACTTCATTCCTTAGCTGGCTCTCCTGCTTGGTAGGAAATCTCATCTTGTCAATTACCTTGATGGCCACATCTCTCCCGCTCTTTCTGTGTTTGCCTAAAATATCATAGATTCGTATAAAGAATAACGTTAAATAGCCCATAAATTTAATATAATTCAAAGCAGAACCACAGTAAATAAAATGTAAGTTTTAATAAAAGAGAGAAACATACCTCCATACACAATGCCAAACTGGCCCGATCCCAGCACTTCATCAGAGAATATCTGGTACACCGAGGCAATATCCTGTACAGATATAATATACAGCGTTTCTTGATTACTTTATTATACTTTCATTTGTGGAAATATTCAAGTTAACTTTCCATGCTGAAACTGGCAATCACAAACAGTTACATCATCTATGGTTTGGCAAAACTCTTGCTCTTCCAAAATATTTTCTGGTATTGCCAAATATTTAACTTTCACTCAATGCAGAAGTGGAACTCAGTCAAAAAACCCATGACCAAAGAGAAATTAAAAAAAGAGTCTGCAGCTTCCCCATTTGTGCAGCATGAAAGCTTCCACTGGATGTTTTAGTAAAAGAAACAGTAGGATACAATTTCTGATGTGACCACAACAGCTACTTTAATAGCACACGAATGCTTGAATATGCAGGCTGTGCTGGGAAATTGTGCAACACCATCTCAAAGAAAAAAGCAGCTCCACTTACCACATTCTCCTGGATCTGGCAGTTGGACACAGATATGCTGATGGACAGCTCTTCTGGAGGGGAAAACACATTTCCACATTCAGCAAGTGAAAAACGCCACTTCACCAATGCAAAAAAGCAGCCAGTGAATCCTTAAGTAACTGTCGTGCAGAGGTGCATTGCTCACATACTAGTATTTCTTTTTTCACAACCTTCAATCTTATCGCAGCTGCACGCAATAAGTCACAGCCCCACATAATGAAGCATTTTATTACACAATAAATTGGCTATAAAATTGATCTGGAAAGCTATGTGTGACTGAATGGTGCAAGTATGCAATGCATTTCAAAGCTGGGAATTTAGACAGCCGCAGGGGCTAATTCTGCATAGTAGGCAATGAATACAAAGTCAGAGATGAAAGCCAGCAGAAAACTCAATGTGATCATTTAGCTAATGCTGCACACAAAAATTTAATTTTAATCTTGGAAAGCATGCTTTGATTTCAGTTGATAGAGAGGGCCACATAAACTGCACTGATATTTGCAGATTAAAGAATATTTATGACTTCATCTACTTACACTTAATGAATAAATCCATATCTATGGAGCAAGGGTAGTTTTGAACAATATGCTTTCATTTCTGAGTGGTGAAGTGGTTTTGACAATGACATAATGAGTCTCTTCTTCAGGTCTATAACTTCTTGTGACAGCTTGTGTGATGCTTAAGATCCTTTGCTGTTAATGAGCATCTCTCATGTGAATCATTAATCTACAAATTAATTGTTAACCACAGAACCTCAAATGATAGCACACAGAATTTTTTGATCTGTTTTGAAACCTTACACAATGACATCTCTGTCCTGACCAGTGGCAGTCAAGCTCAGTTTCCGTACAGTCACATTCACTTGTCATTTCCAAACAGTGACCTCAGCCTCACTTCCTTCTGCACACTAAAGCAGGGCTTACCCTGTCTATCAAAGGTTAAGGCAGGTCTAAAATATCTTGTGAATACACAACTTCTGTTCCCAATTTCATACATAGAGCTGTAATAAATTCTACTTACTGTGATCTTTGCCCTGGCCGGCAGCACTGGCCACACTGGGCTGAGGGGTGACAGGCATCAGGGCCTGTCTGATGGCCTTCTCCCAGCCTTGGGCCACCTCCATGCCGACTCCTGAGGCAGCCAGAGCGGGGCTGTGGTAGTGACTGCCGTTGTTCTCCCCTACATAGTAGACCATGGTGGCTGTGATGATCTCAAAGCAGTGAGGGTTGCTGCCCTGGGCCAGATTGCTGTAGTCTCTGGACTGTTCTACCTGGAGGATCTCAGACAGGGGGATTTCCTGTGGAAGCAGTGAGGGACAGCTAATAAGAAAAACAGACGTTTCTCAAAAAGGCCGGCAAGTGTTCTTCTTTCTTTTTACAATATTTTAACACCGAGGCATAAATATCTTTTCAATGAAAAAGAGTGAAAAAAAGTGCAAATGACCAAAATATACACACACACATACATGCCCATCCACATGTATGCGTTCATGTTATATTTGCTTGAAAAAATAAAAATGCCTACATGAACAATTAGATAAATAAATGCTTAAAGATTATGTGAAAAGAAGGAATAAAATATTGACTAGTTACTTTAAACTAGACACAAGTGGACTTAAAAAGTAAATATATAAACACAGATAAATTAGTAAAAAAATATAAAATAAAATGTCCTCCTTAGCTTTAAAAGACACCCTGTTACTACATGTGTAACAAAGGTACGTGATTGTTGTCTCATTTTAAAGAAATTAAGACAGAAAATCTTATCAGTGCAAAGAAACCAAAGGATGCAAAGCTACACCTACATAACCTACATAATAAGACAGCACGCAACAGGTAAACAATATTGATACAGGTAGTAACACTCACACACTCCAAAAGTCAGCACACTCAGTAGTCCCAGCTCTAACTTTCTCCTTTCCTCTTCTCTCTCTTATGAGCACAAACAGAGAGAAGAGTTGCAGTGCACTTTAAAAGTCCCCCCTTCCCCTTCAAACTCACTGTCAAATCAAAGAGAGGAGGGAGGGTCAAAACTAAGAAACACAGAAAATTTCCAGCCAATGGGGGCTCAAGAGGCACACGCTGTCCCCTCCGCGTGGCTCACCACAGAGTATCAGATGAAGTGCTTGCGGTTAGCGGAGCCGGGTCACGTGATCAGGCCCTGCGGCGGCCGAAGTGCTCTGGTTCCCTGATTACAAGGCAGGGCCAGCCAGAGGCCCCATCTGAGCACGAGCTGCTGGCGCTACCGCTAGCCACTGAGACGAAAGACAAGGCAACTACCGTTCCTCCACAGGGCAGTGTGCGAGTGGGTGGGTGGGAGTGTGTGTGTGTGTGTGTGTGTTTGTGGGTGGGTGCAATGTTTCAGTGTGACAGGACACAGTCTGGCAGAGACAGAGAGAAGCCCCCTCACCCCATAAAAGGTTCTTCAGAGAAAGCCACAAGTACAGGGGTCTCATCTTCAAACAAGCAGCCGTTATGGCTTCCAAATGGTGAAAATGGCTGCCATGCCTGGCAAGCAAGCCACCACGCGACCACCACTAATCAGATTGGAGGTATAAAGAAAAGCGGAGAGGGGAGGACAGCGGCCACACACTGATGAGCAGCAGGCTAGAAACGTCAGAAAATGAAAGGAAAATGGCCAAGACAGACGATTTCCCGGATACCGATTGAGCTTTCAGAAGAGTGGTTTCAGAAAAGAAACCCTGAAAAGAACCTTTTTCTACTATATCTACAGGAAATCACTTCACGTTATCTATCACAGATAAAAATCTTCTACTCTGAGGCAACTGACTTGGAACAAAGACCAAACTTTGGTGCATGAAAAGACGGGATTTACAGCTAGCCTTCAATTAGCCTCCTGAAGGTTTTAAACGTAGCTGAGTGCCAAGTTGATAATAAAGAACCACATAAAGCTGCCAGTAAACACACCCTGAGAAGTCGGTCCCCGCTGAGGTTTCCTCTTCAAGGCTTTAGTGGCAGGGGATGAAGGGTGTGACAGAATAATTGGGAGAAGAGGGAAAGGGAATTAAGTTTTTTTTTTCAGGCTTGATTCACAAACAGCGTGGATGGAGATAATAGAGAAAGAAGACAAAACAGAACTAACCATACAGCTGTGTATGAAACCACCTGTTAGACAAGTGAACTGATGGCTCTCGCACTGGAAACTCTGCATCCTACACACCGTCCCACTGCAATGCACCTCTGACCACAGCTCAAGGTGTCAAGAGTCACAAAACACACAAAGCGACATGAACAATAAAATAATTACATCCCCCCTCCACCCTACACGCACACAACCACCAACACACATGTGGAAGTCTTTACCTTGCAGGCTGTAGTTCCCTCCCTCAGGCCTCAGTGTGTAATTACTGCGCTATTAAGCCCTTGCGGCATTGTAATGACTGACTACGGTGCTGCCGCTGAGCGGGAAGAGTCACACATTCTCCACAACTGATTTAACACGTTGAAATGACAGCGTTTCACTCACAGCCACCACTTCAACTTACTTACTTAGGCTTAAAATTTCACATTTCACTGTCTGGTGTTGGGAATTCAATTATTTCCTAGAATAAATGTTTATCAAAAATCCTCCTGTCTATTCAGTTTTGTATATAGTAAGTCTGAATTTTGACTGTCTTTCCAAAACCCCTTCAAATGTCCCATCTGTTCAGTCAGTGACAACACAATGGCTAAAAAAAATAGCAACTCTTTCACTTCATACAGGGAAGAGATCATAGTGCAGGGTGAAAAACCACAGGGGAAATTTCAGTGGGCCGAACTGACCTCAGGGTAGTTTACAGTTGCAACACAGCAGCCATTAAGCTGAGTCACTCAGCTACCACTAGTTAGATTATTTTTACATACCTCTCATACGTGTGACAGACAATATTCCCCCATAAATATGACAATAGATCACTTCACTTCTGAATGATTCAATTAATTTTGAATTCTGTGGAGCAATTATGAGGACTTTATAAAAAAGAAGATTCACTATTGACTCTCCAGCTAGCAGGGACTTTTTCCACTATATTAGCTAGCATTACCTACCAGAGTGTTTTAAGGACAGTTATCATTTCAAATAATGTTAATACAAGGCTAAATGTTAACTTGGACATAATGGTTAAACTGCAACATTCAGAGGATGTTGTCAGAGCCACAGATTATGTTAGAGGATAAAAAAAGGAAGACAATATGTTATCAAGGTCTCAGATCACACGTTTTGGGTTTTTTTTGTTTGTTCCTCTAATGCAATATGTTAACACAGGTAGAACATTTTGCCTGTAATATTCTAAGGATGTTTTGGGAATGTTGTTGACGTTGTGCAATATAAAATGTTTTTCCATATCATGTTAGACAATATTACTAGATAACACAGGAGGGGCATTTGGAAAACATTTTAACAATGTTTTAACAGTATTATTACTATTAAAACATTTTAGAGAACGCTATCCTACTGTTAAGAAAAACATTCGGGGGACTAAAAAAACTTCCCTCTGAAAACTTCACTAGAACGTTTTTAGGACAAAACATTCTTGCTAGGTCAACTATAAATCACCCTGCATTAAACTGAACAATTTTCTGACATTTTAATGGATGTTACTGTGTGTCTGATGAGGACGATGAGGCATGTTTTTCCAAGAACACGGCAGAGAAGATAGTTTTAAGCTTACTTTGTAGAACTTGGCTCCGGTGTCGTTTTGGAAGAGACTCAAACTCTTGCTGTCCAGCCTCCAGTAATGTCTCTTCCGCTGTAAAAGGGAAAAAATGAAAAAGTTAGTCTAAATGGCAAAACATACACCCCCTCCTACCAATATTAAAGAAGTGCAAGATTTTATTTCACAATTAAAATACCTTCTGCGCTGAATTCAACACATGTGAACAGCTTTGGAGAAGGATTTTTCCCCAGCATACAGGCTAAGCACAGCCATTTCAGGCTGGGCTCCTCTGTTGGACTTTTGGGGTTATCAGTCTTACCAGGTTGTCCCTGCTTGTATAATGAACCATCCAGCCCTCCTTCACCACAGTGGAGCTCCGCCTCTTGGTGTGTTTGATGGACTGGACCACCCGCATCAGAGGGATGTTGCTGCTAGTAGAAGGGCTAGACACATAAAAAGAAGAATTTATGAATGATTAATATCATTATAATTCTCTTGGAGCTCATTTTTTACATTTTAATCCACCTATAGACAGTTCATGAAGTCTTTTATATTTGCTTTTCTAACTACCCAGTGTCTGGTAGGTAGGAAGTGATGCGTTTTATGTTTGCAGCAATGGCAGCACTGCTGGAAACATAAAACGCTGCTGCTGGTGTAGAATAAACAGAGAAATTGGGCAGTTAGACCTGGTGGTTAAAACATAACCGCAAAGTCCCCGGTTTGAATCAGGCCAGTGACCTTTGTTAAAATTCTCCCCTCATCACTTCTTGCTTCCTGTCACTCTTTACTGAACTATTCAATAAAGGCAAAATGCCATAATGTAATAGAAAAAAATAGAAGTGGGTAGTCGAACAGTGATATCTACCACTGCTCCAACAACAGTACACAACAAGTACACACTGCCACCTACTGAAATTCATACATCACCAACAAAAATATAATAGATGCCAAAGTGGAAAACCTGTAATTAAATCAATATCTTCGTACCTAATAGTCTTGATGGGTTCTTCGTCCTTCTCTCTATCCAAGAAAGGAGAATCCATGTCGAACATCCTTTCATCTGGGGTGGATGGTTCTTCTGGATCGTCCAGTGATCTGCCACCATCCATATCACTGCTGTCTACCTCCATGGTATCCATGGTTGTGTCTGAGTCTGGCCCAGGGCTGGCTGGCTCTGCACATTCATATCGAATATGTAATTATTTCAAATTGCAAATATTTGAAATATATTGCTATCATTTTGAAACTGGGAGTAGAACTTACCTCCGTTGAAGTCCACCTCTCCTAAACAGTCTCTTGGTACCTTTGACGCACATCTCTTATGGCAGTTGAATCTGCAATCTGAAAAATGAAATTCAAAAATGACTCAAACCAGTGATAATTGTAATAAAACACTGCCATTTTTTTCGGAAATGAACCACCATGTGTTTGGAGCAGACTTTTCTTATGTAGTCCTACCTTTACACTGCATGCCCTGGCGAAAGAGACCCTTGAGCAGACGCTTGCAGTACTGGCAGATAGTAGGACGAGTGTAGGTGTGAATGGCGAAGGTGTGTGGCACCTTAACCCGCGTCTTCTCCATCCTATCCATCCAGATAGGCCTGCCGCTCCAGGACAGGATGCGCTTCCCTGCCTCCTGATGGGACCTCTGCTGCTGGGGTTGGACGGATGGAAAAAAAAGAAGAAGAAATCAGATGGATATTCGTAAGAATTAAAAACCACATGCAGGAAGGGAGCAAAAGGAATAACAGAGGAAGAACAACCTCAAAGGGAGTATGTGAGTGGTAGAGAAAGACAGAATGAATAATGACATGGCAGAAGAAAAAGAGAAAGAAATGAAAAGGGGAAAAGAAACCTGTCACACGGAGTTATCATGACTTTGCATATCATTCACAATCCCAGTGGTCTAAATAAGGTTATTAGATTTGTCATGTTTTACCACATATGAGCATTTAGTTTTGATTTTAGATGAATAAATTAAACAGTCTGGAAGCCGTGGACAGAAATAGGAAGGGCGCTTTCTTCATTTTTGGCCAACAAGTGAGTAGATACATAATGTTGGACTTCAGTGGACTTTTATGTCATTAGCATAATTACATTTCCTGATGACCTTTTGCAGGGACACAGACAAGAGGGGAATATTCTATTGTGGGCTTATGCAAAAACTGTTTCATAAGACCTCACTGAGGATCTCTCCACAGAGCTCTGTGCGGCTCAATTAAATTTTCTGGATCAGTGGTATTCTACAACATGGCCCAGGAGACTCACCCATGGAAAAAAGCCAAATTTGATAAGTTTAGAAACATTTAACAGCAGAGGCAGAGCTTGTGAGCCACATGTGGATTGACTGCCTCGAATTCTTGGCCAGTTCACCTGGCTTCCAGTCTGATTTAGGATGATGTCAAAGCTGCAGCCAGTTCATTTTATGTTTGGATAAATAAAAAAATCACCACATTTCCCCCTTTCATTCAGAGGATAAGCAGATACTAAATTCTTTTTATATTGCTCTTTGTGTTTGTTCAATTCTGTCCAAGCACTTGAGTCATACTTCCAGCTATGAGAACTCACCTCATCCAGGACAACCACTGCATTTTCGGCAGGTATCGGTCGGGGGACAGAGAGCGACGGTCCGGGTAGCGAAACATTGGACAATCGCCTTTTCCTGACACCAGTACAGTTATTTGGGATCTTGAAGGCACAGCGCTTGTGGTAGTTTAGCCCACACCCTTACGACACAAAACATAGATGACATCAGTCACATAAACTAGGAAGTGAACATTTCATTTCAGAAATCAGCCACAAGATGGCCCCACTGATAAACAGGCAACAGTTTGAGAATTCAAAACTAGGAATGTTTCAGTGCTAAATAAATCAACTTGTTAAACCTAATTCATAGAAAGTGATGACTTCAAATGCAGCCTAACGACATGAAAACAAAACAGAGTAATTTAAATCTGAAATTAAAAATGAAAGACAAGGCAGAGTGCTATTACTCCACGGGATCTGACAGTCAAGCATGTCAGTGGCTACAGTTCCCAGACTAAATTCTTCATTCTCAAACATCAGAGATGTGCTGTGTGTGTGCATCTGTGTGTGAATGTGGATACAATAAGAGACAAGATGGATCCCTAAGAGTTACCGCTGAGAATTACAGTAAGAGGTTCTGGAGAATGAAAGGATTGATAATTGCACAGTGAACTCTGCAGTATTCATTGAGGTTTGTGTGCGTGTGTTTCTAACCTTCACATTTGAGCCCCTGACGGACGAGACCCCATAACATCTCCCCACAGTAGTCACAAAAGGTGGGGGCCTTGTAGGAGTGGACATAGAGGGCATGGGGTCGGATCTGGAAGTCTTCAACTGTGGCTTGAGCTGAAAACAAAAAACATGTGGTGTAACTAAAACATGGCGAAAGTGAAACAAATCTATAAAACAGAAGAATCTGGAAAAAAAACATGAGGAAGATGACAAAGGAATCGAAAAGACAAGAGAAGAACAGCTATTTATCAAGTGTATGGGGGAGCTTGTGTAGGGAAAACTAATTTAAAAGAACAGCAAGGATGATCCTCTGTAAACAAAGTTAGTGCTATATCCTGATTGTTGCAGTAGAGGGCGTCACATCTGCAGTGGCATAACTTCAGTGTCATAGTTCCCTCTATCAAGTGATACGTCACACCCTTAAAACACCAGAAAAAGTATAATCCCGTTATATCACACCATCTTTGTCATTTTCAACATAATATCAGATCCGGGAGAGGTTTGAATGTAACTTCATTCCTGTTATTCTCTTATTTTGCCTTCAACGTTCTGCTGGTTTTTTTTTTTTTTTTGGTCTAACAAGACACACTGAGCTCATTGTGGGAAGCAAGACTTGGCTGTGAGTCATCAAAGATGTGAAGATGAGTAAGATATGGAGGTGAATGCTGCCAAAAACTGTCTGTGCACAACTGAAGCTTCTCTTCTCTCAGAGTGTTCCTCGCTGTTCTTTGCAATCATTTATGTGACCTCTCTGACCAACAAGGGAATGGTTAATCTTTACACTCAGGTTAAGGAGCAAAACCTGCGTGGTAGCACTGGTGATGTCATGTAGAGTGTGTTGGTCCCTTTCCTTTGAAGTGATTCAACAAAACACATCTTCTCTTAAACTTGTCAGTTGTTGCTGTGGTGGGATTCAGGCTTGAACAACAAATATAACGTGGTCAAGAGAAGAAGAAAAAAAGCATTTCCTTTGCTAAAAATCAGCACATGCTACGCATAAAGACAAATGAAAACATCCTTTCGGAAAGAAAATAATTTTAAAAACCCTTACATGTTACTGACAGAAAAAAGCCAGTCATGCTGAATCACTCATCTGTTAATTTGAGAAAAGAACGCAACATTTTTATTGGCAGGAGAAAGCACGGGTACATTTTTGGGTCAAACTAAATAAAGGTACCAACTTAAATCAGTTTTCCTAATTCTTATGTCACTGCCTGGAAGCGCTGGGATAAAGTTCTCTGAGATATTCATCTTTTGCACAGTACCATTAGTACCAGAAGACAACATTTACAGCGCCAAACTTTTCCCCTCCTATTTCAGAGAGCTCTGGCAGCTTGTGGGATGATGTTCGCAGTTTGGATTTGATTTGAAAGAGAAGAAAGAACTCAGGCAGGTCACATGCCATGAGGCGAACATAGCTCCCTGGCACAGACACATGAAAAGCAGCATTCATGAGCTTTTTCACACACGTCTGCAAAACAACTGGCCACTTCTTAGCAGTCGCAGTGTTACGTAATGCTTGTCATGCTAATTAGCATCAAACAACACCGAGCACAAACTCGACACGATGTTTTTCACAGAACTGCTCAGGAGCGGAGAGGCTTACATGAATGCACTATCTGTTTGCATTGAGGCACCAAAGTTTCCATTTGGAGGCCAAAAGTTTCCCTCTGACAAAAATAAGTTTGTCATATTCATGACAGACAGAGGCTATTGTAAAATATCAATATCACGCTGCCATTAGTGGTGAATAAGGAGCTTGTGAAAGTGGGTGGGAATTTAAGAGGAGTGAAAAACAGAACAAAGGGACAATCGGTCAGGCCAAACCTCAAACCTCATGGGCTGAGATGGCCTGTGCAGTGTCCGCTGTGTCCAGGGCCGCCCCGCACATCAGAGCGTGTTTACACTCCGCGGGTCTACTACAATCACTTACTGCAGGAAAAACAAGCCCATTTCTTTGAGCTCACAGCCAAGAAAAAGCCACTTCTGCCTCCCTCTTGCAGAGAGGGAGATATTCAGACGGTTTCTCTCCCACAGCCGCGGAATCCAACAACACGCTGGTTAAGGAGAAGTGAACGGAAGATGACAGGAGACAAATTGCGGGGCGGAAAAGGTTCATATTTTCTCTGAACCAAATAAAAGCCATGGGAATGTGGATCTCTCCTTTCGTGTTTCTCAAGCAAAGATCAAGTATTTGACATGCAAACCCCCCTCATGACGGTCAGAGGGTTTGATGAAATAAAAAAATAAAAAACTGCATGTGTTGCATATGTAGCAAAGCTGATATCTTCGACAGTGTTCTCATCAGGTATATCTCAGGTTATAAATCGTCTGGCTCCGCTGTTGGAGCTTACACCTGCAGATGGATTTGTTGAGGTAGGAGGGATTAGAATGAGAGAAAGCGAGGAGGGAAAGAGAGCCACAAAGACTGAAACAAAAGAGAGCACAAGACAAACACAGACAGTCAGAAACAAAAAGAAGGAAGTTCTCCAGTCTTTAGTCTACATTCCTCAGAGCTGATGCCTGAAGTATCCTCAGATCCTGAACCCATACAATCATCCCCTGTCTAAATCCCTGCAAACAATACTCTCAGCCCAGGAGAGAGGGGGAGATATTCAGCACAGGTGGTGTCAGGTGCTTCCCAGTGGAGACAGATGGAGCAGGAGAACAGATTAAAGCAGAACAGATACTCTAAGCCGTTTGTTGGTCTCAGCACTGCAGAGGAAGCTGATTCATTTATCACAGGAAATGACAAAGAAAAACCAAACACCTGTGTAGCTGCTACAAAGGTGCACAATCTGATGGAAACTGTGATGAGGGGGACTGAAAACAAAACACAAACTTTTTCACAAGTGGTTTTCTTGCAGTCGTTCACCTCACGGCATAAAATTGCACAAGACTAATATTTTGTTTGGACAGCAAGTAGTAGTGAGTACAAAGGATTCTCACAGCAAGTACCCGACCCACTGAAGTGCCCTTGAACATGACACAACAAGCTGTGTTTACTGGAAGGAGTGTCAACTGTGACTAGGCACAAATTGTAACAAGTGAAGCCTCCTCCAGTGTATTAGTTTTAGACCATTGTTTGGACTTTAAAACACTTAGCTTATACTGCTTGGAGGAATTTTATATCCATTTTTCTCCTGTTTTGGAAGTCTAAACAAGCATGACCTTAAGTTTGTTTGGAGTGAAGCAGACTGAGCCAAAGCTATGCTAGCAAAAACACTGTTCTGTATTACAAGCTTTATATAAGAAATGACAGAATAAATTTTTTTTTAAATGGTCAAACTGTCAGCATGAGGTATGGTGCCGTGCAGTGTGAGTGATCCGTATCTTTAATCTCATCTTTGTACCCTTCCTCCTGTAAATATATGGGTCACAGCATACTGAAATACTTCTGCTAAGGTTCTGTTAAATAGATCATAGTTATCTTTAGGTTTGCAGCTGCATTCAAGTCACACTTAGCTTCCACGAGGGCTGGCACCAATCAGGTCACCTGATTGATCAGTATGGCGTCTTTTAATGTTGTCATTGGTCAGATAATTGCTGTTATACTTTCATAAGGAGAAAGTTCCTACATCACTCCTCTTCCATGATTAATCTACTGTTTTTGGCATCAGGAGAAAGAGACTCCTTGGTCTAACTCATTTATCGTCTACTGGCTCCAAACTAACTGACATCATGTCAAAGAAGTCATCGACTTGGCTGTATTTTGTTCAAACAGATGGCCAAAAAGTTGTCTGTAAGCTTTGCCAACATCAGTTTGCATAAAAGCAAAATCAGTAGGCTAACCTTTCTGCATTAGTTCGTTCTGCCATCTTTTGTGTTTAATGCTTTGAATGTGAACATATCAGAACCACAACGGCAGACACATCCAGCCACAGCTTCGACAGCTGCAGCATTAACTAATATCAGCAGCTACACCCACACCAGGCTTAATGTGAAGTGTCCTCTCTCATCAAAATCAAAAAAATTCACGATGGGATTTAAATTACATAACTTAGTTTAAATGATTTATTATGCTGCAAATACTAGCTTATTATGTTTATAATTATTTTAAGGTTAATAAATCTCATAGATGTTGGGGGAGTATGCTTAGTGTCTACGGATGATTTAGTTAATCTTGAGATAACATGCAGAATCTGTTTTTCTCCCTCTGACCAATCAGTTGGTTAAAGAGCAGGTGCGATTTGAATCAATCAAGATTCTGTTTGGCTGACTACAGCCCTTAACACTGAGTTATTTGGATATCTATTGAGAAATCTGAAACACCTAAGATACTCAGATGAAGATGTTCAAACTCTGTGATTGGATGATTAAGAGCATTTGTTCATTCTGTACTTGTGTATTTGCCAGGACCAACAGTTCAAGAAAGTCCAGTGAGTCAAAGTTTTTCCCCCCTCACAATTATTTTAGTACTAAGTTGTTCATGTTTAAACTAAACTAACCTGAGATACTGGAAAAAAGAGTGTGCAGAAATTGCCCAACGCATGTACAGTCAATTTACAAATTATGCATCATTCCACTGCTTTTTACTTACCAGAGAGCACCACCTCGATGAGGTCTCCTTCATGGATGTCTTCTACTGAGGTCAGCCTCTGCAGGATGTTCTCGTCATTTAGGTCGTGGCGGAACAGCAGGATCTTGTCGTACATGCCAAAGAAGCCACACTCTGGGAACTGGAGAGAAATGGAGGTAAGATATAACTACAGTAAAGATACTAAATAATGATAGAGGTAATGTGATCTTTATATGTCCAACACCCTAAATCGGGACATACATGGTTACTTCGCTGTAGTGTGTCCACGTCTAATACAGAAAATAAAACAGACATACACTAACCTGGTTTGTCTGACTCTTTACAAGCTGTTCTATTGTAAATCTCCTGCAAATACACTCAAACACACACACACACACTCCCATTACGTCATTTCCAGTGGCTTACATCACCACTGCTAGTGGGATTGTAGTATTCTGAACCCAACGGCTCAGGAAGAGGTCTCCTGCTCAGACCTCCTTTCCTCCCTTCAGAGGAATCTACACTATAAAGTAGGTGGAAATGCAATTAAAGGGAGCCGTCAGTAAAGACTAATACCCATTTTTCCCACTGCAATCAACATGAGTGGCTTGCATTTATATTCATCAAGTCATAAAGTCCAGGTGCTCTGCTTTGGGCCTGTTTTACGAGCAAAACCCGAGTCTTTTATTTCACATGGTTTCCAGTAATCTAATGATATCTTAATCAAAACCAGACACTGCCATAAGCAATGTATTAGGTGTATGTTTTATATATTGAATTGTGTACACACAAATTGAAATATTTTCTGCACAAAGACCAATTATCTGGATTTAGGCTGGCCATGACCTCGAACTCAGCAGACACCGTCACTGCCAATGTCTTGTCCAAAACAAACCAAGACAAGCTAGTCGTGAAGTAAAGCTGAGAAACCGACTTGAAGTCACATGATCAAGGAGAGAGGTGGCCATGAGGGTGGGACAGGGAGACGGGGAGAAGGAGGAGGAGGTAAACATCCTGAGAGGAGTAGAGGAGAATCAGCGCACGGGAAGTGCAGCGCCAGTCAATACTGAGTCACTTCCTGCACTGAGGGCAGCCCATAACCTCTTAGAGAGCTATGTACTTGTCACAGGGATAGGCTGTAACTAAATTATTGTATATGACCACGTACAGTGTGCAGCATATGTGGACATATCTGCTGTTGTACATACAGTAGGTTAAATGGTGAAGCTTGCACCTTGCTGTAGTGCAGTGGTTCTTTGCACATCTTTCTGATTTCAAAAGGAAATATCACACCACAAAACCGTCGATTCAAAGAGAAACACAATGAATATCTGTTTGGCACTCACCTCTCCTCTTCCCTCATATTTTTCAGAGGTCAAAGGAGAATTGTGTTTTCAATACCAGGGAAAAGGTTCTCATCTCCTGAGCAGCATAACAACACGTTGCACACCTGACAGTACGGAAAAAGTAGATCAACAACAATCATCAGCGGCTATTCAAAGCTCTCCTGCATGGATTGTATCAAAGTGGGAATTGGGCCGCTGCAGTTTTACACCAAGGCATGAGCCTAGTATGATGCCAAGCAGGCTGGTATTGAAGGATCCACCAGCTGTTTCCCCCTGAACCAGGGTCATGCACAATGGGCCACACAGAACAATGCCACTGTGGCCTGGGAGAACCAGGGGTTGGCGCAGTGTCTGGGCACGGGACATGTAAGACACCTGGAGCCTTATAATTGCCAAGAAACACAGAGACAGCAAGACAGATTGATGGCTGGGAAAACATGAATGTATCAGATGTTTTGTGTCAACAAAGCCAGAAGGATGAGATGCCTAAAGGTAAAAAATGTAATTCTGCAAAGAAAGTGATAATTACTAAAACTTGTTGTGGTACTAGTGGTTGGACAGAGAGACACTCCAACAAAGGGCCTGGACCCCCTGCCCCCAACCTGCCCTCTGCTCTCCCTCTGTGGAGGGGAACAATTTCCCCTCAGGGATCGCCAAAGTAGAACATCACAACAAAATACATCACTTCTAGTATGGAAATGGGTTTTTCCACTGAAACAGCCATTAGTCACAGGGTGATTACAATACCATATATGAACTGCCTATAGGTTTTCACTCCAGGAATAAACAACATGTAGTTTGAGCATTACTACTGCTCAGGGTTGCTGCAGTGCAAAGGATGCAATGTAACAGAGGCCAACCATGCCACTCTCTATCTGTAGTCACTCTGGGATCTTGAGCAATGTCCCACCCACAAAACAAACACTAACAGCCTTGAGGGACAAATGCTGAAAAGTTGTCTTGTAATTAAGCACATATAAAACAAACAAACAAATGTATTTAGTCAATTTATATGTGAGTGTAATTTTGACACCAAGATTTTCATTTTTACTCCAAATGGATATCTGTTCCAAATATCTGTTATCGCTCTCCTTGATTACCCATTATCAGGATGGGAATCGGCCTTGAAAAAATAAATACTGTTTAACCCCTACAATACAAGACATATTGGACCTACCAGGCAGAAATCAGGATATTATTTCTGGAAAGATACACTGCTGCTGAGTGTTCTAAATGTAAAATATATTAATTTCCCCTGTAGTATACTGGAATGGATTTGGACATCTCACAGGCAATATTATCAGGGTAGGGTTAACTGACATTTATATATATGCTGTTATGAATATTGCTCTAGAAATGGAAATTTCAAGTGAATAGAACATTTTTTTAAACTGCACTGAGGCTGTTTGAGGTTAAATCTTGGATTCTGCACATCACGTTATTTTTGTTTCTTAATCACACAAGTGCATATTAAAATAAAACATCCTTATTACAAACTGGTCCTGGTGAATTGTATGAGCAGTGACAGCCTGGATGTTCTATTCCTGTGACTTTTCTCCATATGCCTCACTTTCCTCTTTCAGTCAAAATAAATGCTTTCAGGTCATGTGTTGTGTATCAGCCCTCGAACAGACCAGTAAGGGCAGATGACTCACCTCTTGCACTGTGCATGCTGGCAAAAGGTCCTGTCTTTTCCAAGCAAGATAAGTTTATTTCTTCCCTTTTGTGGTTTTATGCCACTTGTAAAATCAGACTTGACTTTTTTCCCACTAAGGAGAAATGTGTTCAGTGATGATGTAAAATGCAAGTATTTACTCCAGGGATTCACAATTAATTGGATATTAATCCACAAATAAACAAATATGACATTTGAATGCTCCACTCATAGAAAACAGCCTATGTAGATAAAATCACTTGGTTTCAGCTTGGGTAAATCGGACATTAGAACGCCTTATTTCACTCTTTGTTAAAGTAATTTTTGGCCGCACACCTGTCTGAGTTGCATCATATTTTAACTTCCACAGGACACTCCTATCTATGGCAATTTTATTCCTGTATGAAGATTATTTAAATTAAATTAAATCGATTGCAAGCACAAGCATGAGAAGCTAATGGTTATATGGAAATAATAGAATAGAATAGAATAGAATAGAATATTCCTTTATTGATCCCCCATTGGGGGAAATTCCAACTGTAACAGCAGCAACACCAATAAGGTGTTCTGACTATAAAACAAGGCACGTGCCTGTACAATGGAACATTTCCAACTCGCCCCCTTCATTTGACATACCTACATCCGAAACCTTGTCATGCTTTCAGGTGATTAATGTTATATGGCTCAAACCATCACCACCACAGGCGGGAGAAGGGGGGCATCCTTCCTGAGCTGACTGCAGTGTCACGGTAGGGTTTTCCTCCCTCGCCTGACACGCCTACACTCGGACACACACAGAAAAATTAAAGGTTGATGCCCAAATCCAGCCCACTCAAGTCACCTCCTCTTGGCACCTCATGCAGCACTTTCCACTGTACAGAATGTGTCCCATTCAAGAGCAGGAGCATCTGCAGGCAAGCACGTAATGGCTACGGGGGCAGAGGACACCACATTTTTCCATGCCCCACTAAAGCAAGAGGAAACCTGAGGTACAAGAACAATAGATTGGCAGGTTTAGGATACTAATTTTAACAGTTTGTTGTTCAGATCATACCGATAAAGTGATAATTGATGGCTAACCTGTGGGTGCACGCATGTACAAAGCAGATTCCTACACACATTTTCTCCTCCCTGCATGTAAAAACAAACCTTTCACCTCCACCGTGCTCCTGTGCACATATACATCCTCACACACCGACACCCACACATGCTACAACATACATCTCCGAAGCCCATAGTGACTAAGCATGTCTTTTGTCATCTTCAGATCTATTCAGCCGAGCAGCCGCGACCACACACGCACACCAAAGACCCGAGCGCAGAGGAGCTGTGTGTGAGGTCCACAAGTCAGGCTGGAAAGACGAGTGGAAAGGGGCTTTGCAGTAGTAAGCTTTTGTTAAACGAACTAATCCGCTATTGATATGCTAAATCCTGTTATAAGGAAAGAGAGCGAGAGGCAGCAGAGAGGGGAGATGATGGGAGGGAGTGGGACAGATCTGAAATATGGTGCTATTTCACTGGCAGCCAAAAACAAATTATCACAAGGCAGCCGTGAAAAAAAATCTGGTTTGAAAAGTGTGCCATTTAGCATTGAGGAATATTGATGCTTATGACCATCACTTTCACTGTAGGACACAAAATGATGAATTGGGAAAATGGCTCGTGAGTCCAAACACATCCATGTACATTTAATATTAAAACTGTAAAAAAAAAAAAAAAAAAAAAAAAAAAAAAAAAAAAAAAAAACCTGTGGCTTGTGCAGAACATTATGCTGAATTTATTCGCTATTGCTGTAAAAAGACACACAGCTAGCGTGTGAAGGCACTCAGTCATAGAGGACAATAAGAGCTCTTGTTGAAACAGAATAGCGTGCACTTGATAATGTGATGTGTGGCAAAAGGTGGCTGGCCAAAGGGAAACAGCACCGAGAGCAGCGCGCAGGCTCTGACAGATGGCCATGTGATTACAGTAAGGAAAAGTATGCTGCTTGACCTCAGGCTGCCTCACACCTTTATTAGTCTGGCAGCGAGCCACACAGATGTGGAGGACGGCTACAGTTAAACGTCCTGCTCCACATCACTCTGCATGAGATAAAGGTTGCACATGAACTGGTGTCTTAGTAAACAATGCTGCTCATAAAAAATGTGTAGTAATGCACACTAATGGAACTAACAATTATTCTCATCCGCCTGTTGGTCTATAAAATGCTGCTACTTTTTCATAAAACCAAAATGATGTCATCAAATAGGAAAAACTGAAAATTCTCACATTTCAGAGGCTGGAACAAGGAAATACTGAATATTTCTTCTTTACACATTACACACAATAGAAAAACAGCTGCAAATTATTTTTCTGTTGATCACTTAATTGATGAATTGATACATTTCAGCTCTAAAAATACTTTTTCTTTCTTTCTATTTTCCCTCTAAGCCTTTTATTCAAACTAATAGTGTTTTAGGAGACCAATAATGGATCTTTTCAAAAAATACTACCATTTAAAAATGAAAGTAACAGAGCAGTCTTGTTACCACTGGCATCCTATTGTCATGTGACTTGTTCTTGGTAATTCTGGCTCACTGGATTATGCCATCCTTCCTTTTTACACTGTAAATAACTAATCTGGCACGGTCCAACCCATAGTTGTATCAAGCTTAAGTTGCACAACAGTTAGTTTAGAAAATGCAGTGAACTGTCATTATGCAAAGCAATACAATCCTCTATCAAAGCTTTTTTTTCAGCCTAGGACTTCCATCAGTCATGTTTTACATGTTTGTTTGTTTTTTTTTTAAGATCTATTTTTGGCCTTTTCATGCCTATATTATTAGAGAGGACAGGACAGTGGATAGAGTTAAAAACGGGAGAGAGTGGGGAAGGACATGCGGTAAATGGCCGAGGTCGGACTCAAACCCGGCACAGCCGCTACGTCTCTGCACGTGGGTCACGCAACATAACTGCTAGGCTATTGGGGCGCCCCCATGTTTTGTTTTTTTGAGATGGAAAACAAATTAAAGGAAAAACCTGCACTCTTTACCCCTACAGTGAGGGGATCTAGTGGCTCTGTTATGCCGTGGGGGCATTTTGCTAGTTTGGGTCGACTGGTTCCCCTTAAAGGGACGGGTCCCTGCAAATTAGGGCTGTTCCTAATAGTAGTTGCCGTCCTTCGAATATTCGGGTCCAATTAATGACGACTATTCGAATATTCGTCTCGAGATGTAGCGGTGCACCGGGGGGGTGGGGGTGCGGAGCATAACAGCGGAGCGGAGTGGAGCATGACAGCGGAGTTGGTAGGTCCGCGTACTGGGACATCAGCGATGTATTAGAGCTTCGACTATGCTCTGCGGCACATTGCAGCCTCAGCAGTGCATCTCCACAGCTACCGTGACGCTCCACAGCTACCGGTGACG
>OMNN01027972.1:0-18231 GCA_900302755.1 Chromis chromis
CAATATATATATATATATATATATATATATATAGAGAGAGAGAGAGAGAGAGAGAGAGATATATATATATATATATTGATTATATATATATCACTTTTCAGTTTTACAAAGACATAATATATAGAGACATACAGACAAACTAAAGGGTGGTTATTTTTCAATTCAAAATCAAGAAAAAAAACTAAAATAGTAACACCCTAACCCTAACATCCATAATTTCCCTGAGGAAACCATCCTAAGGGATTAATAAAGTTCTATCTAATCATCTTGGTTGTGATGATTTGCAACACTAGTAAATGAGTCCAGCTAACCCTAGCACTGGTAGATTATTACTGTAGTCATTCACAGATGACTAACATACTGCCACAGTTTGTGTTTCTGTAATTGGTTTGCTAATTTTGTTGTTTGTTATTCCTATCAAGGCAGAAAAAGGTATGTGTCAGAAGTGGGATTCGAACCCACGCCTCCATTCGGAGACCAGAAGTCCCGTTTCAGCGGAAGGAGCTTATCCTTGAGTCTGGCGCCTTAGACCACTCGGCCATCCTGACACGGTGCTAGAACGAGAAATCAGCTGCTGTTTTATCTGTGTAAATCGTACCATGCTATTGGAGTCTGTTGTTTTATGGTTTGTTGTATTTATGTTACAAATGACTACGAATTGTTTTGTGCGTATCTTTTATTTTAAATGTCTCAAAATGTGAAACCATTTTCCATTTCCACCTTTAACCGTTACGTTTGGTCGGCGCATGCTCATTTTGCAATTAAAAATCATGCTACGTTCATGAAACTCGGGAAGAAGAGGAAGAACACCCGGTAATCTTACTTTTGAGTGATATTGTGGTATTATACAATTGTTTATGTTTGTGTTACTTCCAGCAGTAAAGAATTTCAAATCAACATCATCATCAACCAACAATTTGTTTAACAGTATTGTTTGCCAAATGCACTGGCAGAAGTGTTACCCGAGTTCACGTAAATACTATTTACGTATTTAACCTGAATGCAGCCTAACTTCCGGCTGTGTGTACGTGCGGCGGCCATATTACTCTTCCGTTCTTCAAGGGTATCAGAAGACACCAGACGTGGCAACATGTACCGGTTTGCTAAAGCTGCAGTGAACATCAGCAGTAAGGAAACAGTTTTCTTATAAGTCTGTGTTGTCTGCGTTTATTTCAAGCAGCCGATAATTTAATATTAGCCGGCAGAATGTCTAAAAGTCTGTGTGGTCGGTGACCGCGGTCAGCATGCTAGCATTCACAGCCTGCTGTTAGCCAGCTAACATTAGCATCTCTCTAAGGAGTCAAAATATGCTATAAAACACTGTTATTCGTATAATCAAGTACCCTAAATATTTTCTAGTAAGCTAAGCTAGTTATTCGGTTTAAACTAGCCTTGTTAATGTGCTATTTTTTCATCAAGATGTCTTCACCCGAACCTCTGACCTGTATACCTTCATAACAATTAGCTTACTCGCTTATAATGTCTATCTCTTTATGGAATAGTTATAGTTATGTACATTATTTAGTGTAAATTACAGGCTACGGTAAACTGTCTCAATCCATGAACTTTGACTGTGAGATTAATTTATTTGCAAGGGCAAATAAGGACAGTCTGTATTTAGCATGTAGCAATTGCAGCAATCATTTTTGAAGGGTCGGTTTGGTTTCTGCACTGTGTCACCTGTCACAGTTAAAAAGAAAATGGAGAATTTAGGTTTTTTAGAAACTAATGTAATGACAAACATCAATTTACTTCTTAAGAAGTTATTGCCTATTTTTTTTTTATTGGTCATGTTTTATATCCACCCCTTAAATGTCTTCACTTCTCTTTGACTGGGAGGTTGAATTTAAAAGGGGTCATTTAAGGCCATCCAACCTGCTGTGTAACTCATCTGTGTAACTTTATATCTCAGTTTTACTTTTCACTAAGGCTGCAAGTAATGATTCGTTTCCCTGTCAATTAAGCTGTTGATTACTTTCCCTGTTAATCGATTAGTGCTTGATCTGTAAAATGCCACAACTACGGTGACAACGTGTTTCCAAAACACCCAAGATTATATCCTCAAATGTCTTGTTTCATCCACAACCCAAAGATATTCAGCTTACTATTGTAGAGCAGGAAGTAAACCACAAATATTCAGATTCAAGTTGGTGCCTAATTCAATAAGAGACAACTAATTTATTAATCGATAAATGATTACAGCCATACTTTATATATTATTATCTCACTTTTTATTAATAATATAAAGAGAGCTGCGACTAACAATTATTTACTTTTATTGACTAATCTGCTAATTTCCCACATAATCGAATGACCAAGGGAACATATGCAACTCCTAAACATGAAAATCTTCAGCTTGTTGTCAGATATGATAAAGAACAGCATGAAATTCACTCATGTGAGGCGAAGGGGACGGCAAACCGTTGGCATCTTTGCTTCGAACAATACCTGAAATTAGTAATCAATCACCAAATTAGGTTTAGACAGTTAATTTTCAGTTGAGTGGTTTATCGTTCTCTATCGTAGCTCTATTTTTATCTGACCAAAAACTCAAGTGTATTAAGTTTCACTCAGTGATTAAACAATTAATCTATTGATCAGCTAATCCTTGCAAACACTAAGTCAACAGCAACACAGCAGGGGAACGCAAATGAAAACTAGTCATGAACATGAATGCAAGAGACAATAAATGAGGAGTAAGAACAGTTGAAGAGACGTTTATGGAGTTGAGTAAACTTTTATTTGATTTCACCTAACCTGTAAGCATGCTGTTGTCTGTGATTGAGAAGTTGTGCTGAAAAGGCCACAGTGATTCATCTGGACACTGTGAATAGTTTCTTTAAGTTAAAAAAAAAAAAACACAGTCAATGATTATAAGAGTTGCAGATATTTTTTTTGCTCATTAATCCACTGTTGATTTCAGCTCACGACAAAGATAATGATTCAGGATATATTCCAATTCTTTTCTTTCCACCTTTTCCAGGATCATATAGTAACAGTCACCATAAAGAGAAACTAAATGCTTAACTTGATATTGCAGTTCAGTCTTTACAATGAGATCTGTGTTTTGTTGTCCAGGTCAGGCTGCGAGGCAGGTGAGGAATGGATCCACCGCCCCCCAGGACTTCCACGCCAAGTATGGCACAGGTCTGATGGTCGGTGGAGCCGTCTTCTGCACAGCTGTCTGGGCATACGTAAGTTAAACCACATCACATTTAAGTATGAACTAAACAGACGGCTGGGTTAAAATGTGGCAAATTTAAAAAAGAGAGAACTGACTGAAGAGGAGAGGAGGAGGAGGAGGACAAAGAATTGGTCACAGAAAATAAAAAATGTAATTTACAGTTAATGGGAAAGTGCAAAAAGGATGTCAGACTTGCCGGAGAAATTAATGAGAACTGAGCTTACTTTATCAAACGCACAGTGACCCTCCTGAAAAGAATTTGCCCTTGGTCGCAGTATTGTCAAGTTACAATTGGATTACATAAACAGTGCAGTCAGATATCATAATGATATCATACTGAGCACAGAAATGGATCATAACAACTGCCGAGTTCAACAGGAAGTTCAGATTTGGAATAAAGAACGTCTTAAACATAAAAGAAAGAAAGAAATGGACACATACAGTGCAAACGTGACTTTTCCATTGACCATCCACGCATCGTAGCATCACTGGGGATCACAGTATCGCAAATATTATATCTGGATTATTCTTTATTCATATCGACGTCTTTACTTATACAGTGTAAGAGATTTGCTTTGCAAAAACACTCTCAAATCTGGCTGCATTTTCCAAAAAGACTGTTAATTCTCACATTTTCAGAAAGCAGTAGGAATCCTCTTTTCCTCTGTTTCCAAAGCACAGCAGTGGTATATTGGGCCAGCAAAAGGCTGAGAGTCACAGTTCTGTTGTGTTTTGGAAGCATTTTAATTATTTTGTTTAAAAAGGGTTCAATTAAATTATTGACAAGGACATAGTTGATTTGAGTACGAGTGAATTAAGAATAATGTACATAGAAATGCCGCCAGACACTCTTGTTATCGGTCCGGTTATATATATAACCGTATATAACCGTATTTATATATATATTTTATATATATTTTTGTTGTTGCATCAAAAGACACATCAGACATGATGAAGATGTACGTTGGCACGTATGCTGCTACAGGAACATGGCTGCTTATCTAACTGAACCTCAGTTGTTAATTGTGACCACTGGAGGGCGATCTGAGCTTGTTGACTCTTACACTGTACAACACCAGCACATTTTCTTAAATGGCCTTGTTGAATAAATTTATCACTGTGAGAATGTTTCATTATTTTACCACAATTAAGGGACTTAAATACCCTCAAAGGTCTTTGAAATGTAAAATGTGTGAAAAGCTTTAGATAAATCTGAGCCGAACAAAGGAACTTATTAAAATAAAAGGCAAGTAAAAAATAAGAGGCATATTCCTAGTAACAGAATTGCTTTATGACACTGATTCTTTGTTTCTTGAGCATAAGACATTATTTCCAATAAATGGGGAATTTGTTTTTATTATTCTTGAAAATAATTTCAGTTTATAGATTTTCCTTCCTTTATTTGTGTACAAGTCTACCATGAGAGCCTTAAATACGACTACTGCTCCTTTCATCTTTGTCTTAACTTCTGGTGGGAAAGGTGGATTTGATGTTGATTTACTTTTCGTCAACATGAAGATTCTAAAAAATGTGGCATCCCCCTAAAAAAGCAATGACTCTCCCGTCGCTGTGCAGGTGCTGACTCAGACTGGCATCACCTGGAACATGTCGCCAGTTGGGAAGCTGCAGCCCAAACCGTGGAGAGGAGCCGATGAGGAGTAAAGAGCTGCCATGACGGACCTGCGTCCCATCCGAGAAACGTTCTGGTTGTACAGATGAATAATGAATATCTGCGTGTTCAGATGGCGAATGCCTGTGTTTATTCCAACATGTTCTTTTGTCCAAATAAATTAAGTGTGATTCTACTGAGCAGTTGTGTGTGAATTCTGCATAAATAAGCTCGAGGGTCCAGAGAGTCAAATCACTGCAAATATTACAAAAAACATAAAAGATGAACTCCTTGCCTTCTGTCCTTACTATACACAATATCAGGGGATGAAGGAAAATTAAAATCATTTAAAGGTATATACAACACAACCATGTGAAATTTTCTATTACAAGTAAGAGTCCCACATTGGTTGATTCAATTTGGTAGATTCATAATTAAACGTACAAATGCAACAATGGAGAAATACTTCTGCATTCAAAATCCTAAAGGCACAGAAGTATTGGTAGCAAAAATGTACTCATTTGCACCGTTCACACCTGGCCACAAATGGCCCTAACAATCACCATTGTGAGAGGGAAGGACCTAATGACTCGCATAATGAGGGGGGACAACACTCACCCAGCAGACAAAAGTTTCAATAGTGTTAATGGCTCCTGAAGAGTATAAAATCTGGAACTCCCAACCAGTCAGTTTAGAACTGATGAAGCCTCTTGGATGAGAGGTAAAACGTCTTCGAGCTACCTCAACCAAGTCCAGATGCTACAATTGAAACTACGCGGGTACTCACAAGACCAAAAATAAAAGCATTTGACAGTAAATGTGTTACATATATTATAGAGCTGTGAAATTAGTGTAGATAGATACAAAATACAACACCTTCCTCAACACTATTATTATAAAGTAGGTCAAAATAAAAAAAAAATCAGGTAGAGTACTTCAAAATGATTGCAGTACTAAAGTAAATGTGCTTTAGAGGTTTGAATGAAGTTCAGCCGATGGAGTCATCAGGAAGGCAGGATAAGTACGTCAGAGGAAAGGCAACATCCCCATCCAATCAGATCGGACACTGTCCTCCTGCATCAGCCAATCAGCAGCCGGAGGTGTGCTCTGCCCCGCCCCGCCGCTGTTCCTCCGCGCTGCACTAAGGTCACTGCTGTCATTCGGTAGCTAACCAGCCGACAACCAGAGGAGGCGGAGGAGACCCAGCCAGGAAGGTGCACGAAAGAACCAGCCAAACACAGCAACATGTCTCTGTCTAACAAACTCACCCTGGACAAGGTGGACGTCAAGGGGAAGCGGGTCATTATGAGGTGAGCGTTTATTAGCAACTAGCTGTTAGCTGCTGCTCCAACCGACGATGCTAATCAGAAATTGGATTATTTGACGTTAGCTTGTTAGCTGACGTGTCCTAAATGAAATGCCCGGCCCTTCTACAGCAATAACCTGCTTGATACTCACACATTCTACGTGTTTAGACACAGAATTGATGGTTAACGGTGCCTGAGTCACTTCAGAGGACCGAGCAGAGGACAGGAAGTGAACTTGTTGCCTGTCACGTTTTCCGTCCATGTTACGTGCCTGTGTGGAGATGCTGTATGGATGAAACCTGCATCCGAGGTGCAGCTGGAGTCGCTCCCTTTAGATTAAAACACAGCAGCATCCCTGCAGTTATCCAGCCTTTTAACCTCTAAACAAATGTAATACCTTTACGACACACAGTGTGCCTTGTGTTCAGTAGATTTACAGATGTTACATTTTTGATTCAAGTGTCAGTTATGTAATCAGTAAGTCTAAAATCAATTCAAAAATGATGACAGATGTCCAATCTTGCTTAAAGCCTAAAGGCAGTTTTCATATTTAACATCACCTGAGAGCTTCAGAGTCGTTGTTTCTTTGAACCAGACAGCATCAGGTCACATCTCAGGTTGTAATTAGTGCAAAAACTAAGAATTGTCTTCTTCTTACTAATTTTGTCTTACCAAGAGTCCAACGTCAAGAGATAATAAGTGTACAGTAGAGTTTTTTTTGTTAGGGAAAATGCCAATACAGATCATAAGCAATCAAGGAGATGGATAAGCAGTATTTGCTTCATGTCCATGTAGTCCATGTAGGTCTTAATCCCTCCTTGTTGAAGTATAATCCATTCTGCCTGGCTGAACACATGAATATTACCTTTATAAAATGAAGCCAAAATGCAGTAATATTACTTTATTATCAAGTTATTTATTTGCTGGATATTTCTACACACTGTGAGGGCCACTGATCGTGGAAGTGCACTTGAAACCGACACCCTGTGTGGAAATGTCAGAGGGCCATGTTGGTTTGCTCAGTTTGGTGATGCAACGCTAGGAGGCATAGGACAAGGTTCACCCACAGCCTGGACTGCTCAGTGTTAAAAGGTCAAACTTCACTTCATCTGAAGTTCGTCGGAGTGTGGAGCCACAGTGTGCTGCACTGAGACCGTCAGACAATGAGTTTCCTCATATCACACCCTGGGCCTGTCATAGCATGTCGCTGTAGGAGTTTTATGAACTTCCAGCTTCAGATTGAGACAAAGGGAAGGTGTCTGGTTCAGAAAGGAGGAGAGCAGGATGTTGTTTGGAGACCTTCAGTGTCTGGCAGATGCCAACAGATGACTTCCACACCATTTATTTTATCATGTAACTCCTTGTAGCAGCTTCACATACAGTTTCTTCAACATTAAATAATAAAATGTGTACAAACATTTTAGAAATGCAGCATTTAGTTAGTCTCTGTAAAGTTTTTCCATCATAGTAAAATTTGTCTGAAGTCTGAAGAGGCAAGAGGAGAATGAAGACCATGTCTTTCATTCATTGTTCTTCATATTATTATGTAGCTCCTTGTAGCAACTTGACTTTCTTTAGAATTAAAGATGTGCAAGGCTTCGTGGTTTCAGTTTGCCGTCACCTAATGGAGGTCATGTGTCACCAAATTTGCCTCTCGTGTTAAATACAAGTTTCACTAATGAAAGAAAAATCAGTCCTTGAAAATGATCTGCAGTTTAAGAGCTATAATTAATAGTGAATGTTGATGTTATCACCATTTATCATCTGCATTCAATCAGTGCTCACAAATGGCTTTTCGGCTGTGAATATGATCCATTTGTCTGTTTCATTCTCCAAGCTTTAACTCCTCCAGTAAGCTTATTTCTGCCTCTTGGGAGTCCAGTGTGTTCTCACAGATCTGCAGAGTCGCACTCTAAAGCAACAGGTGGAACAAAATGAGAGCAGAACTCTACTGCAGTTGTTGGCTGAGCGCCGCCTGCACACAGCTGCCTGCTGTTGAGCCATTGAATTGCTGACCGTTGGGTTTCAGGCTAAGACAGTGGCTTGCTGTTTCAATGGCAGCGGGTGCAGAGTGTGCGCAGGCTGATTATGTGTCTCGGTGCAACAGACGGAGGGAGGGGAGGTGGTTATGTAACAGAGTGGAGTACGAGGGATGCAGCATGTTCTCATGAGCAGCCTCCGTGCATCACTGCATGGTGGATGTGCAACGGAGAAACACACGACGGCAGTGTTGCTGTTATTGAAAGGACATTTTGTAAAAGGCTGCAGCTAATGATTGTTTTTAATGTCAGTTAACCTGTTGATTAGTTTCATGATTAATCAGTTTATTTTTTGCATTTATAGATGGTGAAAAATGTCAATCAGTGTTTCTTAAAGCACAAGATGAACCTCAAATGTCTCATTTTGTCCTCAACACAAAGATGTTCAGTTTACTCTCATAATGGAGAAAAGAAACCAGAAAATATTCACATTTAAGAAGCTTGAATACATTTTTTTTAACTTTTAAACCAGTTTATTATGAAAATAGTTTGCAATTAATGTAATAGGTGACAGCCATTTTGGATAAAAGCTTTTCATCTAATGGAAGTGTCAGTGTCGACTCTCTGATAGCAGTGGACTGGAGCTGTTTAAAGTTGAGTCTTTGCTGCATAACAACTCCTCTTTACAGCAGCTATAATTTACATTCTTATTATAATGTATTGGTTTAGTTGTTTTTGGTTCACTCTTAGCCGGCAAGAGTTTTCAGCAAATAAAAGCTCTAAAAACCCATCACCCCTCACCTGGGTCATGAACATGTCATTCTTCTCTTTCAG
Source organism: Chromis chromis (assembly GCA_900302755.1). Lineage (NCBI taxonomy): Eukaryota > Metazoa > Chordata > Actinopteri > Pomacentridae > Chromis > Chromis chromis. The sequence continues at coordinate 8,914 of OMNN01027972.1, forward strand.
AGTCGACTTCAACGTTCCAATGAAGGACAAGCAGATCACAAACAACCAGAGGTAAAAGTCATCTTTACAGCATCTTTTCTGTTCTCACAATGAAAGTAAATTCTACTGCTTGAATGTTAAAATAACCTACTTTTCTATCAGCGTCATGTTCTTTAAGGCATTAAAGAACATAACAAGAATGTTGAAGGGGTTAAAGCAAAGGTGGAAGGATAGGCTTTCTAAACTTTCATGCTTGTTGGTTTTCAGGATCAAGGCAGCCGTTCCCAGCATCCAGCACTGCCTTGACAACGGGGCCAAGTCCGTCGTGCTGATGAGCCATCTGGGTCGTCCTGACGGAAACGCCATGCCTGAGAAATACTCTCTGGAGCCCGTCGCCGCTGAGCTCAAGACTCTGCTGGGGAAGTGAGTGGATGGATAGCCAGTTTCCCTTTTTTAACATATTCAGTTTGTTTGAAACATCTTAAAAAGAAGGAGGTGATAAAAATCATAAAGTAAAATTGGGTGTTGCTGTTGGAAATGTTTGGTTTCCATTTGTTTAATATTAACAACGGCTCTAACGCAGCTAAAACCCTAATGCAGGTAAGAAGGGCTTTCAGTGGTCAGGGAGGCTGCAGTCAGTGAGATAAAATATCCAACAGCTGAATACACAACTACTTTACTTTTATATTTTATTTGTTTTATTATAAAACCAAAATTAGGTAAATTAAATAATATAGGACAAACAGGCAAACGAAAATAACATACATAAGCACACATCGCCATGTGATAAGTTCTAGGTGCAGAATAAATTTGTAGTATCTGGAAGAATATAGTTTGTACTCTAGTGTAGATACTCCTCAGAACTTTTATTAAATTAGTACCTCATGGTAACGTTTTAAATGTAAATGCTTTTCATCAGTAAAAAAGAACGTACAGAGAGAGAGCCTATTAGTATCAACTAGTGCAGGTCACCTGACAGGTCAGCTGGTCTCGATAGTCACATGACATAATAACCTAATGTTCTAAACGTCACCACAACGTTGTAATTTAACAGATGTTCTTGGGAGCATCTAACCTAGCGTGCAAACAAACCACAACGTGTTGCAAAGAATTTCATTTACAATATGCCCTTATAGATGTACATTTAAATTCTTCTTCTGAAAATAATACACTTTGCAATTCATTAGCTGGTCATTTATTTAAAAGACAACTTCAAGGCTGCATTTACTTCTAATTATCATTTCCGTGCAGATTTACCAGTGTAGAAAAAAACAACTCTGCTCCCCAAAGATTTCTTCCCTGTAGTTGTGTTTAGATTTTGATATATGAATTTATACTTGTGCTTTATTGTATTTAGTTTGTGAACTGCTAATATAGAGTCATCAATATATTTTTCTTTTAATTTGAGTCACATATTTTATTCTTTACTGCTACTTCTGCTACTTTCCATAATGTGTGTGCTAACTGTTACCAACAACAGAAGTATGTAGCCCAATGTTTGTTGAGATGGCAGCATAATTATTACAAGACAAGAAGACAACACCTAATCTAGAGATCATAAAATAAATAAAAGCTATCGGAAACAATTCTTACTCATCCTGTGGGCCTCTGCAGGGACGTCACCTTCCTGAAGGACTGTGTGGGTGCAGAGGTGGAAACTGCCTGCGCTAGCCCTGCCACTGGATCCGTCATCCTGCTGGAGAACCTCCGCTTCCACGTCGCAGAGGAGGGAAAAGGCAAAGACGCCTCTGGGAACAAGGTGAGTCTCCCAGCAGTCTTTTGTTGGGCTAATATCCTGTAAATATTACAGGATATTCAGTCAAAGATCAATACATTTTCATCATGCAGCCCGGTTTCTCATTCATCTATTAGTGTGGAGAAAAACTAGCTAAAGGCCCATTCACATTGGATTAACAGTGCAGCAAGAGGTACAGGATGAACTATTCCCTGTGTTCCCTGCTGATTTAACACATCGATCCAGACTGGATTTTAGTCTTTGCTAAATTACAGGATAGTCTGTCACATGCAGCTGGACAATTCAACACAAAAGTAAATAAAGATGAATAAATCTGCTTAGAAATCACAGAACTTGAGAACTTGCTCTAGTTTCTTCAGTATCCAAGTAATTGTCTCTAAGGAAAACGTACAGTCTCTCCAGCTGCAGTGTCCTCTGCGTCACCATCTGATGACGTCATTGTCCAGACAGGAGTGGTGCAGAGACTCCGTGTCCTGTAGAACACAGTGTTCATTTAACCTCATGTTGTTTTTATTTGTAAAATGTGCAAACTGGTTGGTGCTTTAAAATGGAACTAAACATGAAGTGAAAAACACCAGATGTGTGTTATATCTGTAAATAATGACACAAAGTTATGTGACTTCATGTGTCAAAAACATCCTCATATGCACTGCAGACTACAGAGGAAAACCTGGACAGTTTATTATGCAGGAAATTGGAAATGGGAGAGCATTCACGTCACATTTCAAGATTCAGAGCAGAGAACCTTCCTAAATCAAGTGACATTGCCTAAATATAACATCTGTTTTTATATAACTACTTGCAGAGATTGTAGGCAGTGCAGATTTGTAGTGTGGCAGCATTTCACTTTTAAGTGACAATAAAAAACAAGCTTTTCTGCTCTGTGCACTTTTATTTGGCTTCTATGATCCGTCTCACTCTGTGTGGACAGTTTGGACACTTTTTTGACTTAATGAATTTATGCAAACTGTGCCAAACCAGATCACAGTCAGTCAAGTCTTTTAAGTAAACAGGGTTTTTTTCCTGGCTCAGAATGGGCTTTTGGTGGGTAACTACACATGACATTAAGCATGGTTGGTCCACATACAGTAAAGGCAGCGAGCTTTGTTACCTTATTTGCTAGATATCTATTTATTTTCCTACTATTGCTGTCCATCTGATGCCTAAAAATGTCTGTCATGCTTAAGTAAATGAACCCCAATTAACAAAACTGGTTAAAACATTGAATCTCAGTTTTTATTGTCAATCCTTATCATATTGGTGATTTTACTTTAGGGCTGGGTAAACTTCTTTAGTGGGCAGGAAAACCCCGTCTGAGCTACTTAATGTGACAACTGGAATCACAGAGGACTGGACCTTCACGTCTGATTGTACAACAGAATCACTTTCTATATGCTGAAATGCAGACGGTCTATAATCAGTTCAGATCCAGACTCTGGATGATCCTCAGACATTACATGACATGAATGTCAAATACGTCTTGCAGCAGATCAGCAGTGTTGACCTGCTGACATTTATGCTGAAGGTCAGTGGGCTTTTCCTGTCCTGAGAGGCCTGGTTGGAATGCCGGTTGGTTTCTACTGTACGGCTGTACTGTACTACACGGGACCTTTCTCAGTAACCAGCTCAAACAATGTCACTTGCTCAGTTACAGGGGCGCTGCACTGATTTTACACATGAAGTTCAGTTCATTTCTCACAAGCAGGACGACGCAGTCTGGTAAAACTGTCTATATGCTAGATAGAACTGTTTTCTGTGGTTCTGAAAGTTCATTAGGGCTTTCTAAGCTTGGACTTGAAGATGTGGCTAATAAAAGAGCCATTGAGCTGTATTACAGTAATTATAGGATCTAAATTTAAAGTCAAAAATACATGATATCAAGATTTCTGCTGTTTAAATTGTAACCATTTTAAGGAAGTACAGTATTACTTTGAAGCTACAAATGACAGTTTGATTATCCAGATAGTTTAATCAACAAAGATAAACGGATAAAGTTAATCTGCAGCCATTTTGATAATACAGTTTTCTGGCATAAACTCCAGTCATTCATTGTTTTCTGCACTTAAAAAAAACATACAAATACAAAAATGTGCTGCTTTCCTTCACCTTATAGAAAAGCAAAGTAAAATATTTATTTAATATTTGTGGGTTTTCACATTTTGGTCCCAAACTGAACTTAGTATATAATATTAGTTTCGTGACTTTGACAGTTGTTTTGTAATGCCGTCATCCTGACCAGGTCTCTCTTGACAGAGTGTTTGCTTACCTGGTTGAATAAAGGTTATAAAAGCCATGTGGATATGTTTTAGGAGATTGTTATGGGTATTTTCTCTGTACTGTAATTTTATAGACCAAATGGCTAAATAATTGGCAGATTAATTGATGGAAGTATTTATCTAGTGGCAGCTGAGTGTCCTTATTCAAAGTATAGATTACTTTTGCCTCAAGAGGCTTTGCTGTCTATGCAGAATAAAATACCATCTGTACTTTGGATTAGGAAAAGCTCACACAAGCCACTCAAAAGTCAACCCTACTTCTAGGTTAGTTTCCCTCTGAAATGACATTCTCCTGTCTGCAACAGGGAGGGAAAACTGTTGTTGTGGGAATCCAAGTTCAGTCGGTATGAAAAAAACAACTAATTATGAATAAGATAAGTTAAAAGAGGTGATGTTTACTTTTTTTAATTAATCAGTTTCATTCTCTTTTCTTTCTAACATGATTCTGTCATGTGGATCAGAGGGGGTAATGTAGGAAGCAGTGACTGGACTGTAATCTGACTGGGTGACATTTGGTCGACACTGAAGAGCTCTGTTGACCTTTTTCTGCCCTCCAGTCTCACAGTCATGACCTTTGTTAAAAGTGCAGCAGAAACCTGATCCACAATGGACTGACTGAGTCGTGATGGTGAAAATGTACCCACACAGACAGGTGATAACTGCAGAGTGTTTTTCTTGGCAAAACAGCAGGAATTTCATTAAGCTACAGGTACTGAGGGTTGTGAATGTCGGCCTTTGTGTTTGTGCTGCTGCACTTTCAGTAGCGCCGCACGTAAACTAATAGTCAGGTTGGCAGCAGCTGTTGTGTGAATATGGACAATAGAATTTAGTTTAGCCCAAACCCATTGAACAGGTGCAGCAGCTGCTCACATTTTAATTAATTCATCAATTGCTGCCTGGATTTTGTCCAATAAACAATGTTGTTGAAATAAATTGGACATACTGCTTTGTGTTAATGAACACTTTGAAGCCATCAAAAAGATAATAGACCCATGGACAGATATCTGTGGGTGAAACAGGTGAAAGAAATACAGATTGCAGCTACTGATGCAGGTTACTTCATCCTTCCTGTGTTTGTCTCCTTACTCTTTCCTGTAATTTTTGTCCATCAGACCAAGGCCTCCCAGGAGCAGATCGACTCCTTCAGGGCGTCTCTGTCCAAACTGGGAGACGTTTACATCAACGATGCCTTCGGCACAGCTCACAGAGCTCACAGGTGAGCAGGAGGCAGGTTGGCTGGATGCAGTGAAGATCAGTAGTTGATATTAGCAGTCTTTACACACAAGTACATCATTTTTTCATGGCAATAGCAAGAGTTTACACATTATTCGAGCTTTATCCATTAGAATCACTGTTTCTTTTGACACTGATAGTCCGTGATCAATCTGTTTTATTGGCTCAAATTCCCTGCTGAACAAATTCATGAACATCTGCCTGTTTATAACTTCTCTTTTCTCCTCGTCCTCCTCTTTCTCTTATCCAGCTCCATGGTGGGAGTCAATCTGCCTCAGAAGGCAGCTGGTTTCCTCATGAAGAAGGAGCTTGACTACTTCGCCATGGCTCTGGAGAAACCTCAGAGGCCCTTCCTGGCCATCCTCGGAGGGTGAGAACAGACCGTTTTAATAATTCAAGTTTGAATGCATTATAAAAGTTCGGGCTGTAAACTTCACTGCAGAAAAATCGTGCAAGAAGCTCTGTTAACTCATCGATGAGACATAAAATACAAGCCAGAAAGTCCAGTATGGGCAACACAATCTGGAACTTTAAGACTGATCTATACAGAGGTTTTGATACTTACACACAGGGATTTACAACAGCAACTTTTTCTCTTTTGTTTTGTACGCCATTCAGTTTCTATAATAATCAACCAATAATAAATGCTTGCACGTTTCTGACTTTGCAGGACAATCGTGGAATTTTTTTAAGTTGGCCTTATAGTGTTAGGAACGTTTCAACCCCACTAAACATTAATGTAGAACCTCCCACACTGTGTTTACCTTGTGTGCCGGCTGGATGCATTTGAACTCTTTAAATCACACATCAGTTTTTACTCATGCTGCCTCCTCAGAGTCATGGAGTCAAATCTTCAGTTGCAGCAACCCTGAATTAACTGTTTCTGACCACAAGACACACAAACTTAAGTACTGTGCACCCAGAGTTTAGATTCTTTTGGAGCTCGTATTCCTCTCTCATTGCATTATTAAAGCTGGTTCCAATATTGAAGACAAACCTTATTGACTCTTACCATCAAAAAGGAGTTGATACACGTGTATTTGTTTTGTTTATTGAGTTTATTCATTTGGCCAACATGTGGTTCACTGTTTTTAGTGTTGACATAGACCTGTAAGTAAAATAAAAAGCTCAGCTGATTTACTGAGGGGGCAGTGGTGGCCTAGTGGTTTGTGAAGCACAATTGTAACCGGTTGGTCGCCGGTTCGAGCCCTTAACCCCTGACTGCTCCCTGGGCGCTGCACCGTGGCAGCCCACTGCTCCTAATATGTATAGTTAAGGTTAACTTTGAATAGGATGGGTCAATGCAGAGAAGGAAGGAACCCAAGGGGATCAATAAAGGTTAGATTATAGATTATTATTACTATTATTACTTCAGTCTTTTTACAACACTTCTTAAAATTAATTACCATCTGTTTTAATGGATAACACTACGGAGAAGCTTGTAGTCTGCAGGAGCAGAGCAATCATAACTGTAACTGACTACAGCTAACCAGGATTTTGGCATGAATGAACCATCATATTTATAATATTGTGTACATGGAAGAGCAATAATGTAATGCTGCTCAGTGCAACATAAAAAGCAACAATGAATCTGGCTGCATGAACGGTCAACTCTGAAAATCCTGCAGTTTGATAGTTTTTACTGTAGCTTAGATTTTAAAAGTCGTCTACTCAACCTCATCCTCTCCTTCTGCTGCAGTTTAGATGTCGTCTCACTGCAGCCTCTTTAAAATAGCCAACAGTTCATCCAGGAATAGAGACTAAGCTCATTATATCTGTAATCTGTGGTACTTTGTTAAAGACACTATTGCTGCTAAGAGAGCATACAGAGGTGACAAATCACACATATATTGTTGGCAGGTAGCATTCAGTTGTAGGTTATTTCACTTGAACTGATACTTCATGGTTACAGGCATGTTTTAAAGGGTATTCAGAAAGTTGTGCTGCAGCTGCACTCTGGAAAGTAACTCAGCTGAGCTTTACGTACTTTTTAACTTGTTTTCTCTTGTATGCATTATGGTTTCTTCTACAATGTACATGGATGTAAAGCTGCAGCTAGTGTTTATCATCAAGCAGTGACTGATAAAGTAACCAGTTTTCCTGAAAGAATTATCTGATATTATACCAGTTCAATTACAGCAACAGAGAGGAGGTAATACATCACCACTTAATAGGGTTTATAGTTTAATTTAGTCCCAAGAGATTGTAAAAGAAGGTCACAAACTATTTAACTAGTATTTAATGTGATTTCTTAAGCAGTATAATAAATGTAATTGGCAGTGAAGGTCTCAAGATTGCATGATTCAGCAGCAAAAGCTTATTTAATTTGTATATTTGTAAGCAACAAGGAGAATGAAATCAGAGACACTGCTACAGTTGTGCTACTATAAAAGAAACTGGTTGTTCTCAGATTAGTGTTTTTAGCAGGTGATGAGTTTACCAACGGCTCCTGAACGCACCACGAGCTGACAGCGCCCTGCTTCCTGTAGGTTTGTGTCTCTGTGGTGCTGCAGGTAGTTTTATATTACTCTATTCAGTGTTTCCTCTGAGTCTTGGCACCACAGCTGGAAGACTGAAGAAGAAACGGTAAAGCTGCTGTGACAGACGCTTCATTTAAGTGAGCTGCTTTTGGCCTCGTGTCAGAGTCCATTTTAGCCTGAGTTCATTGTGCAACCGTTGGTCACAGTCTGCACCGAACCGTCCAGCCAATCACCTTCTTACAAATCACAAACGGAGGACATCGACCGTTAGCGTGTAATGATCAGCCAGTGGACGGCAGCAGAGTTCAGCATCGAGTTCATTAGACGGCAGTGAGGCAGACTAACTACACCTGAATGACCACAGATGCTTTCATCAATGATTTGTCGATGTCTTGTACGTACAGTCAGTACTGGGAGTTTTGTGTCCAAATGGTTGATCACAAGAAAACTGCCATTAAAAACCAACAAAATGAATCAGTTCTCTGTTGAGGTGTTTCATCAGGAGGCAGTAAAATGATGAAATACAATCCAGGAAGTAGAGTTTGAGTAACTGACGCCTGCAGAGGTTTATAACACAGAGACAGATTTTACAGCTCTGGAAAGTTATCACAGCGGCATCTGTTTTATCTTTGGCTGCAACGATTGCAGAGCTGCATATTATTGATGAGTCTACTGATAGAAAATAGATCTATTATGATAATAGATGATAGTTTAGTTGATAGTTTGTCCTTTTTATAAAGCAAAGTTGCTCTGCAGTTGTTAATTTTTGCCGTTTTTATTTGTCTTATAAAAGGGTAAACTAAATATCTTGGAGTTTTGGGGTATTGATCAGACAAAACAAGCATCTTTGGCTTTAGGAAACTGTGATGGGTATTTTTCACTATTTATTACCATTTAAAATACAGTTTTGTTACATTTTTTTTTAAGACCAAACGATTAATCGGTTAACCTAACATAAAAATAATTGTTGGATAAAGCCTGAAAATTTTATAAAACTGTATTAATATTGCAACGTACTGTACATTTGCATATATTTCACTGGCCAACACAACAGTTGTCAGATGATGAATTGCATTGCAGCAAATTTTGAGGCAGGTTATTTGCTGGAGCGTTTTTCAAAAGTCCCTCTAAAATTTTTGTTTTACATTTTCTCAGAATTTTGCTTCAGGAAAAACATTTAAAGCATCACAGGAGACCAAAATATCCAGTTCAAAAACACAAACTTTAACACTTTCATTGTCACTGTGAATCTTTCGTACTTGTTTTTGACTCTCTCCACATGTGCCTTTCTTATCTGTACTGATGTGCTCTGCTTCTGTGTCGGTCTTTCAGAGCGAAGGTGAAAGATAAGATCCAGCTGATCAACAACATGCTGGATAAAGTCGATGAGATGATCATCGGCGGTGGTATGGCCTTCACCTTCCTCAAAGTCCTCAACAACATGGAGGTAAGAAAAGACAACATGGAGGACACGTGTGTCACTAACAGAACATTAAAATCAAGGTCTTAATATTGGTGCAATACACATTCATTTAAATGATACTATCTTTAAAGCGGCTATAATTAGGACTTTCTTATTAACAGTGGATCACTT
>OMNN01027972.1:18251-30143 GCA_900302755.1 Chromis chromis
GGCCTTCACCTTCCTCAAAGTCCTCAACAACATGGAGGTAAGAAAAGACAACATGGAGGACACGTGTGTCACCAACAGAACATTAAAATCAAGGTCTTAATATGGCTGCAATACACATTCATTTAAATGATACTATAATTAGGACTTTCTTATTAACAGTGGATCACATGACTATATGTGTGTAAAAGGGCTCCTCTGAGCTTTGTAATGAATTTCAGCTCATTATTTACCTTCTAACTACAACTTCACTGTTTTATTTGACTCTTTCTGCTTATATGTCATTTTCAGCCATAGCAGGAGGAAATAAACTCTAAAACCCCACTTTAAATGACCTGCTCAGCACCGAAACAGGAGCTAAAAGAGAGTGAATGCTGGAGTTACATTCACCAAGTTGACACAAACTCGACTAAAAATGAATGATAATGTTCTGTTTCTGCTGGATGTGTTAGAAAATCTAACGGGGATCGAGCCCCTGCTGCGGCCACTGTTGGGCCCCTGAGCAAGGCCCTTAACCCCTGACTGCTCCCTGGGCGCTGTACCGCGGCAGCCCACTGCTCCTAATAGGATGGTTCAAATGGAGATAATGAATTTCCCCAAGGGGATCAATAAAAAGTATAAATTAAAACAAGAATTATAGCATCTCCATCTTCGGTAGTGTAACGTCCAAGAACTAAACAGACCAAAACCACATTTGTTTTCCATTTTACCTGGTGAAATCCAAACAAAGAGACTTTCCAGTATGATACTTTTACATTTAGGTACCAACAAGGCTCAAGTGTGTTTTTATGCAGGGTGAGCAGAATGTAGCATATAAATTGACAATTAACACAGCAACACAGGATTAGAACTCGCAAAAACATACAATTAATTTCATTGGTACTTGAACATCTCATGCGATGCTTACTATTAAACCAGATTTTATTTTTCTGTGATGGGTGAAAAGTTGTCTAGATAGAATCTCAGTGTTGAATTTCAGGTGTTTCACAAGGTCCAGGATTTCATGGAGCTGAAGGACTCTGTGTTGAATGCTGGTGGTGTTCAAACACACTTGTGAAACTGCTGTGTTTTGTTAGTGTCGCCACAGAGATTGAGAATCACGAAAGTAAGATTTGGAAAGACCAGCTTTTGTTTAACGTTTCTTATTTTACAAGTGGAGACAGAACAGTTTTGGTTTTATTTGCCCAGTTTATGAAATATATCTTTGTCCACAATGAGCCCAATACGATGCTCAATGCAGTGAAAAGATTACATTTAAGCAAATCAGCAGCTTTTCTTTCAGCTCTGATTCAGTGGTTTTCAAACTGTGAGGTGAGAAGGAGCATGAATGGAGATGAAGATACAGTGTGAGGTAAAAGAGACAGGAGTTTTAGGACCTGTAAGAAGTTTACTTATTGTGGATTGGCCCAGTGATTACATTTTCAGGTGTGTTCGTATGAGCGAAGATTATTTCTGAAATGACTGGAAAACGTTGTGTTAAAATAAAAATGTATTGATGTTGATGTAGCCTAAGGTTTGGTGCGACTTTCTGAGGTCGTGTCATTATTTCTGATGGTCCATCGTGACTAAACAATCATAAATCTGCTTTGAAATCTCAGAACAGACACGTTAATCATTATTTTTAATCAAAGTAATGCACACATTATCTCGGTATTTAGCCTCTTCATGGGAAAAACTTCCAAAATTCCCCACACTGCTAAGTTATAGTCTGAGGTTTTTCATTAATCCAGTGAAATAATATGCATTTTCTGTCCCCCTGCAACTGCTTGGATCATCTTGAATCCACAGTTAAGTTTTTAGCCTCAGTAGAAACTGGCCTGAACTCAGAAGTCAGTACATGAAAGAATAGCTGGTGACTGACCTTGACCTGCAGACCTTGATTGAGAATTATTAGGATTTTAACTTTTCTTCTGTAAAAAAATGGATCCAGTCGTAGCCCTTTTACTTACTCGGGTACATTGCAAATGGCAAATGCTAATTCAAAGGATTCAAGGTTCTTTATTGTCCTACCAGCACACGTGTTTACATGAGATGGCACGAAATTGTCACTCGGGTCCTGGGTGACCTAAGTGCGAGGCGCGGCGGCTGTCCCGGGGTCGATTCCAACCTCGGCCATTTACCGCATGTCCTTCCCCACTCTCTCCTGTTTCCAACTCTATCCACTGTCCTATCCAATAAAGGCATAAAAGGCCAAAAATAAATCTTATATAAAAAAATAATACAAAAAATATATATAAGATCAAGAACACAGTGACAGCTTCCAGTGTAACCTGTTCATAGAGATGTCTGCTCAATCTTTTAAATGTCTTTCTGTTTCTGCACAAAGTAAATTCTATTTACCTCCATTGTGTTTGAGGGGAAGCAGGAATCTGTCAGAACAAAACTATCTGCAGGGATACACAAACTCTTTTGTAATTTAAATCAACTTTTTCAAAATGCTTTTGTCAGAGGTCACGTTTAGGTTAAGAATGTAAATCATAAACTAACAAAGCAGCTTCATGAGTCTGTCTGAACACCACCAGCCTTCAATACTCATGTTATCTCAGTGTTTAACCATGAACTCTTGGACAACCTCTGTCGTATTTCGTATACGCCTATTATTTAAATGCCTATTATTTCATAATCGTATTTATACTGGTGGAAAATGCCACTTTCTATCAACAAAAGAGTCTTTTCTCTGAGAGGTGAAATGTGATTGGTTTGTATTAATGTCACTATAGAATGCAGTTTTATTTACTTGTGTGTATATATATCGATATAATAACAAAAAATACTGTATTATCTTTCTTTTCCTTCTGGTTTCCTTCAGTAACCTAACAAGTCCTCTCTCCTTATCTCCTCTCCTAACTTCCTCATCAGATCGGTACCTCCCTGTTCGATGAGGAGGGCGCCGGCATCGTCAAAGACCTGATGGCCAAAGCTGAGAAGAACGGCGTCAAGATCACACTGCCTGTTGACTTCATCACCGCCGACAAGTTCGATGAGAAAGCTGCCACCGGCACTGCGACCGTCGCTGCTGGCATCCCGGCCGGCTGGATGGTGAGAAAAGAGGAGATATTTTGATCGCTCACAGCGAGACGCACTGAGATTTTAAAACCTGTCAGTCAGAAAGTACAATATCAAGAGTTCTTATTCTATTGTAGTGAAAAAATCCAGGTAAATCTTTTTTAAACGGCCTAAATCTCATAAAACTATACTGTCTGAATCGGTTTCCTCTGCAGGGTTTGGACTGTGGACCAGAGAGCTCTAAGGCCTATGCTGAGGCCGTGTCCAGGGCCAAGCAGATCGTGTGGAACGGTCCAGTCGGTGTGTTTGAGTGGGACAACTTTGCCAAAGGAACAAAGAACCTGATGGACAAAGTGGTCGAGGTGACCAAATCCGGCTGCATCACAATCATCGGTAAGAAGGACGAGAAGCGAGGGGAGCTTGTTTTATTTGTTTGTGGCAGTTCAGTCTGTATGTCTGTGGTCCAGAAAACTGTTGCATGGTGGGACGCTAACAGCAGTTAAGCAGTTTCAGCAGCGGTTTCACTCCTGGTTTGTGAAGTGATACCTGTTGTTACCTGGTTTGTGCATCTCAAGGGGCTATCCTTGCAATATATTCAAATAATCAGCTTTTGTTTCTCATTTTCTCTCATTTCCTTCTCCTATTATACACAGAGGTGATGAATCAGTGTAAATATAGAGTCAAACACTTTACAGAAAATTGATTAAGAGGATTTAAATACATGAAAAAGAATAGAATATCTGGGTAAAACCAAGCAGAGTAGACGAGTGAAATAACCTTTAGCTGACTTTTAAAGCTATCAGTGGAGGATGTTGACTTATTTGAAGCTGTCTTGAAGCCTTAAATCACGTGTGACTGTTGTGCGTTTTGTCCAGGTGGGGGCGACACTGCAACCTGCTGCGCCAAGTGGGACACAGAAGACAAAGTCAGCCATGTTAGCACAGGAGGCGGCGCCAGTCTGGAGCTGCTGGAGGGTGAGACACACAAACAGACACACAAAAACACTCCCAGCTAATAAACACAGTTTTTATTCTGATGCTGACTGAGCTCTTTGTGTGTGTCTTCAGGTAAAGTCCTGCCCGGTGTGGACGCCCTGAGCAGCGTCTAAACTCCCCATCAGCTGGAGTGTGTGTCGGAGTGTGATTGTGTGTATGAGAGGTGGGTAGCTACTCGGCCAGACTCCTGTTTACTCCTGAAACATCCCCACAAGTGAAAACAACACGCACAACCTTTACCCTGCAGCCTTTCCATCCTCAGTCTTTGTTTTTTTCCAAATAATGCGACTCAAAGGGGAATAAAAGTAGAGCGTTCAGCCTTACTCTATCACGCTTCTGCAAGTCAAGCTGCTGGAAGTAGGGGATGTTGCTTGTCTTTAATGGTTCATTGTTAACCTCAAGATGAAAGAAGATCAAACTTGTTGAGGTGGAATCAGTGGAAATGCTCTCTGCAGCGTCACATGTTGCTCTTCTTCACGTTCCTTTAAAACAAGACGAGGATCCGTCACCCCAGAGAAACTCAATCACTGGCTCTTGTGTGCGTGTGTGTGGATGTGTGTTTTGCTGCGTCACTTTTGCATAGCTACACTGGGATCGTCACTGCACCACCCTGACAGTGTAAACCTGCAGTATATATCTATATATATATAGAAACGGTTAATGTGGTGTGTGCGCGTGTCTACATGTTACATTTTGTCTATTCACACAAACGTCGGCTCTGGTCATCTGTCTTCGCTGGTTGTTGGTTTCTGAGCGGCTTCGGACTGAGACGTCTCAGCTGATCTGTTCAGGCTAATAAAACCGTCTCTGTGGAAAACTTTCATGTGACCGACTCCTCATTTAAAGGCATCGTGACTGCTGGGTGGCTGTGAATCGGTGTTTACAGGTCAGAAAGTAACTCATGTTACACTGGCATCTAATTCCAGGTTATTCTGTGATATCTGCACAGAAAAGTAATGGAAAAACTGCTTTGACAGGGTTGATGGGTCTTCGCTGCACAACACCAGACCAAAACGTGAATCCACAAAACATCCAGAGACTAAAATGTGCTCCAATTAACCTTTTTTTTTTTTTAACCTTCTTAACATACCTATATGGTGTCTTTTCTATATGCTGGCAGACACATCGTGTACCAATGACAGTCTTAACACGGATTCAGACTTTTGAGGTTTCTTTTTTAGAATCAGATCCCAGTTCAAACATGTATGGCTGAATTACTCCAGTAGTACAACTTGCCATTGTGTAGATTAGTTTTACAGTGTTTGGTCAGAGTCGTAGGTGAGCTGGTGTGCTCAAGTAGCAGAGGGGTTGATGGAGAAATGGGTGTGAACTTCATAGATCTGCACATTCTAGAGCAGTGGTTCTCAACTGGTTCAGCCTCAGGACCCACTATGTCTCTATTAATAACGGTCACGACCCAAATTTTTGAAGTTTGCTCTTCCTGTTAACAAATGAAGGTTTATCTGGGTGTAGTCTCAACGCATTTTGATACAGCTTGGGAAAACTTTGGCTTATTTTTTGCTCATTTTTGGTATATTTGGACACTTTTGCCAAGTTTTGGGCATATTTTGTCCCATTTTTACAGATTCTGAGCACATTTTAGTTTATTTTTATCACGTTTTAGCATAAATGTCTCCAATAAGCTGGCAGAGCCACATCTAGAGGTTAATAGTGGGCAACTACTGGTGTCACCACCACTATGCATGCTTCTGCGACCCTCTAAAAATGGCTTCGCGACCCACTTTTGGGTCCCGACCCACCAGTTGAGAACCACTGTTCTAGAGGAAGCAGCGGTTTAGTAGCATCTAAGTCATTTTAAGGCAGGAAATAATTATTTAAATGGAAAAAGCTTTAAACATGTAACTTTGATACCCAGAGATACATTGTTAGGTGTTTGATCAGTGACCAGAAGGACTTTAGGTTTCTTGTCTACTGCAGGTTCAGACTGCATGATATCAGCCCAAAAGATGCAGAATGCAGGACCAATAATCTGTGTCAGGAGTGATAATGTATAGTTTTATTCTCATATTATTTAGTGTGTCTAAATTTGCAACCACCATACTTTAATTATGTTGACTAATAGGAGCACAGAGTGAGCTGCAAAATACAGACTGAAGAACCAGCATTCATTACTGTGCTCTTTATGCAGCCCAGAGATGGCGCCACACTTTTTTGTTTGTTTAGCTTTGTTTTTTAGGCTCTCGTGATAAAGTTTGGCAAAAAGTTTACAGTTTGGTTTGCACAAAAATACTAATGGAATGTCTTACACAAATGTTAAAGTAGGACCAAAGGACCATGTATTAAATGTTTCTAAATGCTATATTTACCATTTTGATACTTAAAAAGGGGGAAGTGGAGGCCTAGTGGTTTGTGAAGCAAACTTGTAACTGGTGGGTCGCCGGTTTGAGTACCCGGACTGGCAAGGTTGAGATGGGGAAGTGAGAGCGACCGTTTGTCCCAGCCTATTAGACCTATTTTTTGGTGAAGGATATTTTAAACTGGTATTTTTATTTTTACTTCCATACAGGATGGAATGATAGAATGTTTATGTCGAGGTAGGTGAATTTTTTTTAGGTGTTCTTTGCACAAAAGTCAAATCTTCCATCAGAGGCAGCTTCATGAAACTCAGGGAAATCCTCCTAAAGATGAACTAAACAGGTTTTGTAAATTCAGATTTGAGTAATCACAGAGAAACAAAATATGTGACTGTTCAGTGTTGATTTCAGGATTAAACCAGCACATTGTTGCTCATTAATCATATGAAGGCAGCCATTTATTTAACATCTTCTTTAATACTCAAAAGGCAACAAAAAAATTCTTCAACATTTAAAGTATTCAGACAGAAAAGTGTACTTATTGTCAACATTCAAGGCTCTATTGTACACTGCATATTAAAGTGGAGTCATTTCACCACTAGATGGCAGCTTCAGGAGGTTCCTGAACATTTATACACACAGCTGTCCACATAATCTGCTCATCCCACATGATGGATTTTTAAAAAATAGCTTTACTTTTACAGAAAGAACAGAGCTGTGCAGACTGAATAAATCTTTCCACTGATGATGTGTTCAGGTGTACTCTCCCGTTTCATTCACATAATCCGGCTCACCTGTTATTAAAAAAAAAGAAACAAAAAGGGTGATGAATAGTTCACATTAAAAACAGAAAATTAAGAGGTGTTGTCTTTATGTATCACAAACATAATATATGAAAGTTTTATGTAACAATGTTGAGTAAAAAGCAGCAACCTAAACGGAAGAAACTGCGGCTGCCTGGTGTTTGGAGATATAGTGTGTACAGGTGTGTTTAGCTTGCAGGGGAAATTCAATGCAAACACAGATAGAAACACTGCGACTGCACACAAAAGGACAGCAAAGAGACAAAAAATGATCCCTGCTAGATGCAAAATGGCTGCAAAGAGACACCAAACAACTCAAACCAACCAAAATGAACACAAAAAAATCCCAAATTGCCAGAAATGGGCACAGAAAGACTAGAAATGGATGCAAACTCATGTCAAATGGTGCAAAAAGAACACAAACAGATGGACAACAACAACAAAGGCACGCAAAATAATCAGAAAGACGAAAGTAGCCAGAAAGAAATGCAAAAATAAACAAAAAGCCTTATACGTGACTTACTGTCCTCCTGCTGCTCCATAACTTGTTCCAGGTACTGAGCATTTTCATAGTCGTCCTCGTCTGTTTGGTGAAACAGCAGTTTCAATGAGTCGAGCTCCTCCTTCACATTACTGCACTCCTCTAATCTCAAACTGAATCAGACATCATAGAACTTAACCTACCTTCTGCTATCGGCAATGATGGGAAAAAGTTCTCGTAGTCTGGTGGAGACGGATTAATATCTGGAAAAACGTGACATGCATGTAAATAATGTTCAAAGCTTCTGTTGGAGAAACTGGTGATTAGATGTAAAAACACTCACCAGGCATCATTCCTCCAATCGGCTCATTTTCGTACACTGGCATAGCGATCGGTGCTCTGTAAAACAAATAAGAATGACATTTTATTTACTCTGTTCTGTGCAGATAGATAATGGACTCACGGTTTAGAAAAGTTTTTTCTTTTATCATGGTCAAGTTTATATCGAACAAGGATCGGTTCAATAAACAATTGCTTGTCTAAATACCATATCTGAACCCTAACCCTGGGCTTTGAGAGCCATGTTTGTTGTTTGAGTTTTACTGTGACTATGAATGTTAAACGTAGGGTGTGTTTTTGTGTTTAAATTTCCTTGAGGACTGTCTCTGTATTATCTCTGGGATTCATTCAAAGTTAAAGTCTTTCCAAGCTTATTTTTTACTATATTGATCTGCACGAACTGCTTTGCTGTATTTAACACTACTTATGGTGCTGTTTAATTTTTTGAATTTGTTATTTAGTCCTCTGTGTTTCAGTTTTCAATCAGCATACACTCAGTAACCCATAATAACAACATGAAAACCTGTTTTCCAATACACTAAAAACCAAAAACTGAAGTCTCTCATTTGCAGAAGTATTCAGACCATTAGGACAGCCTCCTGTCCTCTTGCGTAAATCTCTTCAGACTGTGGGAACACGGATTTAGGCAGTGTGTTTCATGCTTTGTATAGATCTTCTCAAGCTTTCGTCAGATTTGAGCGTCCATGAACTATCATCATTTAGGTCTTCCCGCAGACGTTTTATGTGGTTAAAGTCTGGGCTTTATTTGTGTCACTCGAGGAGCTTCACTGAAGTGTGTCTGAACTCTGGACTTCTTGTTTAATTCCATTCATCCTTTCCTCAGTTCTGATCAGTCCCCCTGTTGCTGCTGCTGAGAAGTAGCCATAGCATGATGCTGCCACCACCATGCCTCACTGTAGGGATGCTATTAGTGGTGTATGGTCTTCAGTTCATTGTGCAGGAGGTGAAATTTTATCTCATCAGACCAGTATCTTATCCTTGTGCCTTTAGAACCCTTCAAATGCTAAAAAGTAGCCTTAGCATGATGCTGCCACCACCATGCCTCACTGTAGGGATGCTATTTGCAGGTGGTAAGCAGTGCCTGGTGTTCAATTTATTGTGCAAGAGCTCAAGTCTTATCTTATCAGACCCGTGTCTTTTTCCTCATGCCTTACGAAACCTTTAAATGCTGAGAAGTAGCCATAGCATGATGCTGCCACCACCATGCCTCACTGTAGGGATGCTATTAGCAGGTGATGAGCAAACCCTGGAGTTCAGTTCATTGTGCAAGAGGTCAAGTATTGTCTCATCAGACCAGTATCTTATCCTTGTGCCTTTAGAACCCTTCAAATGCTAAGAAGTAGCCATAGCATGATGCTGCCACCACCATGCCTCACTGTAGGGATAGTATTAACATGTGATTAGCAATGCCTGGTGTTCAGTTCATAGGGCATGAGGTCAAGTTTTGTTCCTTGTGCCTTTAGAGTCCTTTAAATGGTGTCTTTTACTCAGAGTGGCTTCTGACTAGCTGCTCTACCATAAATGTCGGACTCATGGAGAGCTTCTGAGATGATTGTCCTTCTGGCTGCTTCTTCATCTTTCAGTGACTGTTTTGTTCTTGGTCACCTCCCTGATGAGGGACTTTCTTGCTCAGTTACTTTGTTTTTCCAGACGACTGACTCTCAGAAGAGCCCCAGTGGTTCCAAATTACTTCTATTTCACAGTTATTGAGGCCACAGTGCTCCTGGGAACATTTAAAGCTTCAGAAATAGTTTCATGCCCTTGCCCTGATCTTTGTCTCATCACAGTTTTATCACAGAAGTCTACAAATAGCTTGGTCTTCGTGGCTCCGTTTTTGACCTGAGATACAGTGTGAGTTGATGGATGTGGCTCTAAAGCTCTAAACACATCTCAAGGATCAATAAAGCATGCAGGATGAATTTGCTTTTTGTAAATGAGAGATTTCGGTTTTGATTTGATTGATCAGTTTGTTGTCAAGGCAGATTGAGTATAGATTGATGGCGAAAAAGTGAAATCGAAAAGTGTGCAACAACTGAAGGGATTTAAAGACTTTATGAAGTGATTGTATGTTTGACTTACTGTAGGTTAAAAAAAAAAGTAAATAACATTTCTATTCTATGCTATTATATTCCATTTAATAGAGGCTGAGGGTGTTACTATCATTGAGTCTAAGTGGAGTTTCCACTTGTGAATCCAATATTGATGAGAAAAAGCATAAAAAGTACATTTTTATTAGGTATATGTAGCTTTGTCTGTACTTGGCGTTTGAAAAAAGAAAGTACTTGACAAGAGCTTCAGCACTTACACGTAGAGGTGTTCCGGACTCGAACTGACTGTTTGAACTGCAGAAACAAACAATGAAAGTGTTACATCAAGGCCACAGAAATATGCAGTTATATATATATATGAAACTATATATATATATGCATTTGCATTTTTTATTATATATACAAATACAATAGAATTAACCTTAGTTCAATGTATTTTTTATATGTAAACTTAATTACAATACTGTGATATTTTATAGTGATTAAACTTAAGCCCTGTGTGATGATTCGATCACATCAGTCACCAGTTTATGTACAAATGTTGAGTGAAAGGTTTCAACAACACATGAAGCTTACCTGCTGGAAATTCCATTTCCTCTGGAGTTTCACTGTAAAACATTTGAATTGTCGTCTATCAAGTCAGACCTTTGAGTTTATTGTGGATAATGTGCAATAGCAGACTTTAGACTGACAACAGGACTGCATTCAAATTATAATTCAACATTTTGGGACAAACTACTATTATTTGCTTTTTTCTGGGAGTAGAAAAACTACTATCTTCCAGGTGAGGAAAGCTGGTCTAGTACAATGTTTCTAAACTTGCTGATGCTAAGTCCACCTGCAGCTAAATGGCACAAACTGAAGCTACAGTCAGCCAATATTCTGCTTTTTATACTTGGTTTCAAAATGCGTAATCGACCTGAGATTTTGACCGAATTGAACTTTCAAATCCAATCAGACGTGTTTGAGCTAAATCTGAGCAGAAAAATCATGTTATTATATCAGACAACAACCTTGTGATTATGTGTGCAGAGGAAAACTAATGTGGATTCTTCATCATTCATGTAATTCTGTTTGCATCTCATACAGAGTCAAATTATGTTGTTTATGTTTATTACACAGGCAAATCGAATGAGATTTTTAGTTTATAGCTTAATTCAAAGACTGAAATTGGGGGGAAACTGCTCAACAAAGCCTTTTTTTAAACAATAAGATGATTAAAGCTAAATCCTCTGAATCAATGTCAGTCTCCTCATGTGACCACATATACAAAACTGCATCAAACACATAAACTACTGCATAAATGCGGTAACACAACATGCAGAGCTTCCACAGACTAATATTAGCATGTTGCTGTGATTAGTATTGTTCATTAGACTCTGTACGTACACTGTGGTTGAAGTGATCTGATTGGTTCTGGTGACTGTAAAAACAGAACAGAAAGAAACAAGTGTGTTAAAAGTTAGTTAGATGTGCAGACTAGAAGTGAACAATGATCAAAACAGGTAGAAAAATTGTTTTCACTTATCATCTAGAGACAGTATGTGAGGTTCAGCTGTTGTTGGTTCGTTTACCTGTTTTTGATCGCACCACTGCAAATTTACTTCCCCCACGTTGGCTGTTAAGACAGAATTTTAATGTCAAAACTGTATTAAAACTATGATAATTTTAGCAAAAGTTATAGCAATATATGGAGTGTGAGACTGACTAGATCCTTAAAGCCTTGAGATTTGGAATATATTTAACAGTTTAAGGTGTATAATCGATACCACAAAGGCTTTTATCTACAGATTTCTGAAATTAGAAGATGAAATTCAACATATACACTGATAAATACATATAAATACCTATATAGGAGATTTTTTTTTATCCAGTTCTTCTTGTTAT